>JAOTQW010070267.1:0-25325 GCA_026260075.1 Sisor rabdophorus
TGGGAATAGAACCCCGGTCTTTCTGGTATCAGTCCAACACCTTAACCACTAGGCCGACCCACCCCTTCCACCTGTTCCATTGAGTGTATGTGCTTGTGGGTATTAAATAGAATAATATCGCGGAGCATGGTGTTGATAGACACCATAAAAAGTATTTGCTCACCCGCCTTTACTTGCAGATTGAGTGACATCCTATTAATAATTCATAGGGTTCAATATGCAACTTTTTCAGCTTTGCAACTTGAACCATTGTTCCAGAAGCACATGTGAGGGGTCAGACACTGGCGTTCAGTTATCACAAAGGTGTTCTATTGGATTTAGGTCAGGACTGAAGGCCAGTCAAGTTTATCTTCTATATCTGCTTATTCCCTAAATTAAGGTTACTGGGTCTGCTAGAGCTTATCCCAGCGCACATTGGGCTAGAGGCAGGGGTACACTTTCGACAGACTGCCAGTCCAACGCAGGGCCACACACATAGAGGATCAACCTCACAGACACACTTACTAATATGGACAATTTAGAGTCACCAATCAACGTAATGCAAATGTTTTTGGATCGTGAAAGGAAACCTGGAGTACCCGGAACAAACCCACGCAAGCGCGGGGAGAACATGCAAACTCAGCACAGGAAGAACCCATGACCGGGAATTGAACCAAGGACCTACTGTGCTAACCACTATACCACTTTCTTACTGTATGCTAAAAAAGTTCTTATTGTTAAATAACTCTAAATAGTCGGATACATAGTAATTTTTCAGCTTATTGGTAAAGGTAAATTCTCTCCCTCTTTAAATTTTTTCCTGAGGGGAAATACTAAAACGCTCATTCTTGTAAAAATATTCTTATTAAAATACAATAAGTGGCTGGCAACATGTGCTCAATAACTTTGACCCGATTGTGTGCCAATTGGTGTAGTGCAGTTTATTTACAGATGAAATAAGTCTACAAAAAAAATTATGCTTTGAAGCTATTTATCATCATACTTTGAGGCTTTGAGGCTTTTCAGTCATAACTAATGCCTTAGTCAAGGTGAAGAGATTCATAAACACATCCAAATCACAAAACAATGTGAGTGATCAATTTAATGTACATGTTTTTGGACTGTGAGAAGAAACCTGAGTAGCCGGGTAAACCTATGCAAGCGCGTAGTGAACATGCAAACCCACAAAAAGACCCCTTGCCTGGAAATCTAACCTCCTTGCTGTAAGGTGACCTTGCTAATCACTACACCACAGCATCGCCCAAAATAAGACTATGTTCATTTATTCATCTTGACCCGCTTATTCCCAAACTCGTGGTCACAGGGGTCCGCTGGAGCCTGTCCCAGCGCACATAGGGGGAACATACTGGAAAGGTCGCTAGTCCATCGCAGGGCCACAAACACACAACCACACGCACTCCTATGGGCAATTTAGAGGCACCAATCAACCTAATGAACATGTTATTGGACTGTGGGAGGAATTCAAAGTACCCGGAGGAAACCCAAACAAGCGCGGGGAGAACATGCAAACTCCGCACAGAAAGACCCCTTGCCCAGGATTCGCACCCAGGACCTTCTTCTTTTGAGGGGACCGTGCTAACCACTACGCCACCACCCCGCCCAAAGACTATAGTTCAAGATAAAAAAATTTTGAAGGTGAAATTACTTATTTTGGCCTCAATTTATCAGGGCTGTGTTGACTTTCTATATCCACTGTATGACTTGGTCTTATAAGTTTTGTTGTTTTTCGCAACATGAAGAGCTTTGTGCGTACATGTAGGGTCCTTGGGAAGAGTATAAAAAAGGCAAGCTAGAGTAACTGGGAAATGTTCTGATAGGAAATTTACTTCTTATGACAACATTTTGGTTTGAAATATAAGTTTGTAGAGAGCCTTTGGAATAAACTTTAATATTTCAGTGCTTTTTTAACACAATGTTGAACTTACACAGTGTTACATTTTAAAGCTTAACTGTATAGTATATTACTTAGCGAATGTTTATAACCTCTAAACCTTGTGTTTTATAAAACTGTTATTCATAAAAAAGTTTATATATTTAGAAAAACTACTTTCAAAATACAAGGACATTTCAGTGCTTTACATCATCTGGATACACAAATCATTATTTAAAGAAATTTAACACTACAATTGCAACATAACAATCATTATAACTATATGATCTTATCTCTTTGGAGAACATACGAACCAGACAGGAAAATCCCAGATGAATCATTAAAATCGTTTACTGAAACATATGAGCCCTCCCGAGAAGGCAATAGCATGTGACAACCACATAGACAGACAACAATAATTAAGCTAATTAACAACAAAAAGTGTTATTGTGTTACAGTACATGCCAAGTGAGACCAACATTTAACAAGCCTCCTGATAGCCCTAGTGGTCTAGGTGTGTAAAAATAAATGTTTAATTGGCAAGTGTCTGTTTGCAATAAACAACATAGCTCATACCTAAATTAAACCAAAAAACCTAACCAAATAAATATATTTTGATTATTTAAATAAATAGATTTTATATTATGTGCATTAAGGGGGCAAGGTGGAGGAGGGTTTATCAGTCTGCCTCACAGCAAGAAGGTTCCGGGTTCGAGCCATGCAATTGCCTGGGTTTACTTCAGGTCCTCCTGTTTTCTCCCACTGCAAACATGTACATTAGGTTGATTAGTGGATATAAATTGCCTATAGAAGTAAATGTAAGGACGTGTGGTTGCCCTTCTATGTGTGGCCCTGTGATGGACTAGTGACCTGTGTGACCAGGATGTAGCCTGCATCTTGCTCTATGTGCAATGTCTCCAGCAACCCCTGTGACCTAGAGTTAGGGAATAAGCAGGTATAGAAGATGACTTAATGAAATATGTGCATAGCATAATTTAACACTTAACAATCCCTTGTTGAAGTTTTTTAAATACTGTGAATTATTTATTTGTCATCCTCTTTAGACTTGAGCATAAATGAAAGGATAGAGCATTTTATAGAGATTAAGCTGGCCATAAGAGGATCTTGATCTGGTAAGCCACACTATCCTGGCCTGCTTTGGGCCTGAATGGTGACCAAGTTCCAGACAAACCCTAACTAAATGGCTGAGAGCACTCTTTTTTGGTGTTGACTCTCAGCCCCAGCTTTCTGATGTGATCATTGGTCCATCTGGTCAGATTTAAAACCCTAAAACGGATTCCTGGCAAGGAGTGTGCTGGCATGCTTGAATGATTTTTTAGATTTTTGAAGGACATTAAACTACCAGCCCTGGTTTTAAGGACTTTTCATACCTGCACCATGGAAAGCATCCTGAAAGAATGCATTACAACCTGGTTTGGTAACATTACTAAACAGGACGGTGGGGGGTGGGACAGGTGGGGGGTTTGATCAGCCATGTGTATTATCCACACTGGAGTGCATGACCTGAATTCATAGTACAGCAATGTTTCCTGGACCAAAGCCCTTTTAGCCACTAAAACTTAATCATCCAAACAACGGACTCTGTTCCAGTCAGGAAAGTACTTCCGCTCCTTAAAAGCAAACAAAGAGAAAATGAGGAGCAGCTTCTTCCTGCAAGCCATATGGGCCCTTAACCATAACCAACACACACACCCACACATCCAGAACTCTGCAGGATAAGTAGAAAATGCTTAAAAGCATTTCACTATATATTGTACTGTGTATAATCATATATGTGACAAATACAATTTAAAATTGAATTTAAAATGACCACTGCAAAATAATTCTTGTTTGTTTATTTTTTTCAATTCATTAATTCATCATTTTATCTTCTAAACAAGAAGGCTCTAGGTCACCGGCGTCTGCTGGAGCCTATCCCATCACACATAGCACGAGAGGCAAAGGTACACTCTGTGGGAGTAAACCGAAGTACCTGGGGTAAACCCACAGAAGTAGGTGGACAAGATGCAAACTCCGCACAGACCTGGTAATCAAACCTTCTTTATTTTTCAACTGCTGACAAAATGTTTCCTACATTTAAAATATAACTGTTGTTATTTATAGTGTATTTTTAACAGAAATGAAACAGAAACAACACATCAAAATTAACGTAAGATCATGCATTATTTGGAGAGCTATAATTAATGAAATAAAACAAAAATAAAACGTAATTTGTAAACAAATTTTGATAATGCTTTGGGTAAATAATTATAATCCTGATTTGCAATAACAGATTTTATGCATGCTTTTCACCAATTTTTTGCATTGCTTTTGTATGATGAGGCATGTATTTGCAATGGTTCCAGTCTAACTGGCACTTCATAGCCTCTACTCTGCTACTTTACAGTACCAATTTGTGTATATATATATATATCTCCATACCTGATTTATCTGGCTTCGCGTACAATGTCTGCTGCATTTCTGGTAAGTGCAGTTCGGCTAAGTAGCTAGTAATATTTATTTTCTTTGATTGTACATTTTGCTCATTCTCCTAAGCCAAAGTGTATGCTATTTCTTAATTACTTGACTGGATGCACAAGTCATCGTCTGTTTTTATATCTTGTTATTATACTATGATATCAGCTAAATAAAGCGTGGAGAAATGCTTGGTTTCTGTTGCATTTCTTGGCACGCCATCTGTAGTGGGTAAAAGGGGTAGGTATGATATAGGTTTTATATCATACCTCTATAGCTAAATAACCTATTACCTCTGTTATGTCTTAAGTATGAAGGTCACATCTAAGCGTGCCTGGTGCTATAAAGTGACATCCGACAGTGCTGTTATTTTTACCATTATGCTATCGTACTGTTGTGTTTTTATTGTGCTGTTGTCTGCTTGGCTGCAGTTAGTGTGTCTGCTAGTTTTATTTATGTTTTATTATTGTTTATTTATGTACTTCATATTTACAAAACTAAAGACCATCTTAAAGCCCTAGACATGGCTAGCTAGGAATGAGTGTTAAGTGCATGACAGCATTTGGTTTTAGCATTGGTGCAATAGTCTTTAATATGTTGCCGATATTCATTTATTCATTCATCTTCTGTATCTGCTTATTTCCTCAGCTGGACCCTATCCCAGTGCACATAAGGTGAGATGCAGGGGTAAGCCCTGGACAGGTAGCCAGTCCTTCTCACTGCCACACATAGATGATCAACCAGATGCACTCACATTCAACTTAGAATTTAGGATTATAAATAAAGCTAATACATGGTTTTGGACTGTGGAAAGAAACTAATGCAAGCATGGGGAGAACCTGCAAACCCTGCTTGGGACCCCTTGCTGGGGAATTAAACCTGGCAGAAAGACAGCAAATACAGCAGCACATTCTCTCTTTAGTTCTCTACTACTCTTGAGTAGCCCGCAGTGAGAGGTGGTGGGCTGGTGTGTGCGCATGCATAACCCCCCAGCTTAGTTGCCATGTGTTGGAGTTACCCCAAGAGGGTTGCTTTTCTGTGCCTTCTGGTCAGGGATAGGTCTCTTACTGTTGTTTGTGCCTATGTGCCGAATGGCAGTGCAGAGTACCCGGCTTGGGGTCTCAGAGAGAGATGTTAAAAAGTGCTCTGATTTGGGATGACTTTAACACTTTAACACAGTTTATACACAGTAATACTTGGAGGGGCGTCCCCTGTTACAAAGATCTTCAACTCTCACCTCCAGAGGAGCTTTGACCATATCCCAAGGCAGGCTGGGGCCATTGTCGGCAACCCAGGTGTTTGTGGAGGTAAAAATTGGGTCTGGGAGGATTTCGTTGAGGACATGGAAAGGACTATCGGACGACTTGAAGAGTTTCTGGCAAACCAAGGTGGGAACTTGCTGACTTCAGCTAGGGACATTGTTGGATGGTGGAAGGAATACTTTAAAGATCCCCTCAATAACCCCCTGGGAAAGGGGTGGCTTAGTGATTAAGGTGTTGGACTGATACCGGAAATGCCGGGGTTAGAATTCCCAACATGGTTAAGTCACCACTGTGGGCTTCTGAGCAAAGCCCTTATTCATCATTTTCTCAGTTGTAGGAGGAACAATGTGGTTTTCATGTTGGCTGTGGTGGAACACTGGACCAGCTTCATAACCTAATAAGTGAAGGAGTTAAAGTGGAACCAATACTTCAGTGTTGGCTAAGTGTTTTAGTAGATCCTAATCACCAATGTCTGGAAACAGTCCTTTCACAGAAACAGAGTGGAAACATACATCAAGTACAGGTCCACACAGTGAATTTTGTATTTCTATATCTATTGTAGATCTCCTAAGTTGAACTTGCAATAGTATAGACTGGGGTTATTGGCCAATGTTGCTTACTGGTGCCAACATTGCAAACAGTGTAAGGCTGCAAGGATACATGTCAATTTGTTAGCCTCAATGACAAATGAGATCTTGGCTGTTGACTTTACTCTTTTAGAGCATTCTAGTAATTGGTGATGACTGATGTGTTCAGTAAGTATAATTTAGTTTAGGATGCCTGCTCACCTTCACTCAAACCTTTGAGCACAGCTTTGAGTCTTTGTTGTGCCAACTATGTGAATTGTATCGTCTGAAAAAATTATGCACCACATCTTGCCATCCTACTAAGAATAGCCACTTTAATTGTTTAAACTTATGTGCCTTACCTGTTTTTAGGAAAGAAGATTGGTTTGCCTGCCTTTCTGAGGTGTTGTTTTTATACAATACTACCCCTCCCCAGTGGTGTACCAGGTGAAAGTGCTTAAGGAGAGAGGTGTAGTGTATACTATTGATTCTGTGCATAATTATACTAAAGTGAATAATGTGCTCCTTTGAGTCTGGGTCAGTTAAGTTGCGCTCAGAACAGCTGGCTCAGGGGCTTCATTATTAGCCAAGTATTGCTAAGAATCCCACTAGTTGGTTGGAACTACAGTTAGAAGGTAACATTGTGAGGGAGTAAAGTGAATCTTTCCCGTTGATGATGAAAGGTCTTGAAACCTTCTCCTAGCCTAGCGCTGGTGCTATAATTGCCATGTTTAGATTTTGGGACTAAGTTGAAGCACTGGTTGGACGACAATTTAAGAAGGTGGGGTAGAATGTGATGTATTTGTAGGGGTTCTAGTCTAACTGGCAATTGGCCTTGTTGTGAATATACATTTCTCCAAGTCACTTGGCATTTGTTCTGTTGTTTTTACTGTTTGGTTGTCTTTATGGTGCTGTTGTCTGCCATGCTGCTTACTATGTCTCTGCATGTCTGCTAGTTTTATTGTGTACTTCCTAGTCTAAACCTAAACACCGTTTTAAGCCCTGAACTAGATTTGAACTAGTGTTTTGTGCATGATGGCATATGGTTTTAGCATTGGTTTGATATCCTGTAACACGTTAATTTATTTTCTGTACCCGCACACAGGGTCTGCTGGTGCCTATCCCAGCGCACACCCTGGACAGTTCGCCAGTCTATTTTAGGGCCTCACATAGACAAACAACCACATACACTCACATTCACTCCTATGGGCAAATGGGAGTCACCAATCAACCTAATGTACATGTTTTTGGACTGTGTGAGTAAAGGGGAGAGCCGAGAGAAAACGCGTAGAGAACATGCAAACTTCGCACAGAAGGAGAAATCAAACCCGGGACCTTCTTGTTGAAAGGTTAACCACCCTGTAATACGTTTCAATCAAGGACATTATGCAGGCCTCAGTCTTCAGGCTTTCCTGTGTGGTGGTGGTGTGTGCTGTGCATGATGTCACTGGTGTGAATTAAGGAAGGCATATCTCGACTGACCCCTGGATACCAGAATTGTTTATGTAAGCATTGTATTACAGATCTGTACTGGTCATTTTATTTTTAACTTGCAGCGAATGGTAAAAAAAGATTACTTAAGCTATTTTTCTACACTCAAGTCTCTGTGTATTTCCTGTCATTAGAATGGAAACCAATAAACCTGTGTGCTTTCCTTAATTAAGGATTCCTGTAATATATCAGGGTGGCATAGTCCGCTCAATTAATTTGCAGTTAATCGCATGATTTTTTTTTGCCATGCACTGCTCCCCAGTCCCAGTTTGCCACTGTTGGTGAAAGTCACTTTAGGTCAGCCTACAGTGCTTGATTGGCATTGAAATAAGTTTGTGTTCAACTTGTTTGTTACTGACGTGGTTTTGGCCTTCTTCAGGCTGTAGCTTTGTTGTTCCTTGTGTCTTTATTTTTGTACTGCTGTCTTAAAAATAGGTGTGGGCCTCTTTCTTCTCTTTAATTAAAACCTTTCTTTTAACCGTTTTGGGCATGTTCAGTAGTTATTGTTAAATTTCCAATTATTTCGAAAGACTTGTAGCGCTTTTTAACGATCTCACTGGTCACATTACAGAAGAGGGTTGTTGATTGCAGCTATGCTTTTTCTTATACTCTTCACTACTAAATAATGTATAGTATTCAGTTGCGGCAGCGTGGAGGTCTAGTGATTAACACTTTCGCCTTACAGAAAGAAGGTTGTGGGTTTGATTTCCTTGATTCTGCGTGAAGTTTGCGTGCTTGTGTGGGTTTACTCTGGGTACTGTGAATGTGAGTGTGTGTGGTTGTTTTGTAATAGATTGTACCAATATTGAGATTTTAATTGATGTGACTTAAAGCACTTTTGTATGTCGCCCTTGACGAGAGCATTTGCTAAATGCTGTAAATGTAACTATTTGTATTGCTTTTATAGTAATAGACTAACTAATAATATTGCAGGATAAAATTTAGAGACAGTTTTATGCTTAATTAAACTATATTAAAAAACATTGACAAACAATTAAACTATTAGCAAAATAAATATATAATATAGAATAGTTTATTTATTTTTATATCCTTATTTGACAATACCATTAAAAAACAAATAGGTAATATAATAAACAATTTTTATTATATTTGTCTGTGATAAATAGATGCCTGAAATCTAAATGTGGAAAACATGTTTTACACATACAATAAATAATACAAGAAAGCAAGAACAGTAAAAATGTCAAATGTTGTAATAAACAACTTTGGACAATCTGCCATAGACAAAGTGAAAAATTCAGTAGAAATTGGAGACATACGAATCTACACAAACCGAAAGTGTCCAAATAGAGACATATGTTACATACCAAAGTAATGCAGCTGGTTTGGTTAAAAAGAAGTTGTGTTATTACAGCTAAAATGAATTTAATTATACAAAACAAAAAAATGTAATCAGGCATCTGCGAAGGCTTTAGAGATCTAGAAATTATACTTTATAAAGGACATTGCTGAGCGATGTACTTTATGAGCTATAAATCCTTTTATGGAATAATTTTACAGCTTTGGTCCTAATCTCCTTTGTTTTTAGGCCGTAAATTAATGGATTCATAGTTGGAGGCAAAATTATAGCAGCTACCCCGCTGAATTTTCTCAAATGTGGTGAAATATCTGTTAACCTGTAGGAAATGATTGTGAAAAGACCCAAACATTCAAACAGAAGAAAGACTATTAAATGAGTTGCACATGTCTGTAGTGCTTTGCTACGTGTATCAGCTCGTTTGTTTCTAAAACAGGCTATAAGAATTTGAATGTAGGTAAATGCAATTATACTTACTGTAAATACCTGACAAAATGCGACAGTCATCAATCCGTATATGTTATTTATAGTTGTGTTTACACATACCAGCTGGAGTAGAGAGGGATTGTCACAGTATGTATGACTAATGAAAGATCTGCATCTTGGTAAGCGCAGCAGGAGGATAAAAAGGACGGCTATCATAAAAATATTTAAAAGCCACATTAACGAGATTATCTTCGCTATGTGTGTATTACTCATGATTGTGTTGTACCTCATAGGTCGACATATAGCAACATATCTGTCATATGCCATAGCAGCTAAAATGAACACTACTCCTGTTGCGTAGATATGTATAAAGAAAGCTTGTGTGACACAAGTTGAGAAATGTATCATCCTGGTGTCCCATAAGAGTTCTTTTATAATATGTGGAAAGAGGGCTGTAGCACCTATAAGATCATTTATAGGCAAGTTTAAAAGGAGAAGATACATGGGCTGGTGAAGATTCTTGTTGAAAATGATGGTAAACAATAAGAACAGGTTGCAGATAAGAATAGTCAGGTATCCCAGTGTTGCGAAAACAAATGCAGGAAGAATACTCTCTGGAGGCAAATTGTAGCCTTGAAGTTGCAGAATAGATATATTAGAAAAATTAATCATTATAAAAAAAAATTTCTGTGAAGACCTGTAAAAGTATTCAGTAAATCATTATGGCTGATAATTGCAAATATTAAAATAAAATACGAAATTAAAACTGACTGTGATGGACAAGACTGGTGTACCCTTACTGCCTTTACCTCTTAGAGAGCTGGAATAGGCTCCAGTAGACATAGAAGTTATAAAACATAAAAAGTTCCTAAAATAAGTAACTTCATTTAAGAAAAAATGTTTAATTACAAATGCATTCATGAAATTTTAGAAATAGTAAAAATTTCTATTCACCGAACTTGGCAGATTGACCCGTTTCTCAAGCAAAAATAGTAATATATTAAAAAGTACTTAATAAATGCTTACGCTATAGGCCATCATTTTTTATTTAAGAACTGTGTTTTGTGATGTGATGAATTCCAAAATCATCACGTTACTTCAAATGCCATGGGCTTTATAGAGTTTAATTATTATGTGATAGTCTCATGGGACTAATAAATCTTAAGCACAGTGTAAACATCATAGCAAACTTTCTAAAACAGCAACAATTATCTGTCCACACCAGAACATACTGTACCAACCTTAGTTTTATTTAATGACATTCTAAGATAATATTTTTTGTGTTTTTTTCTCCTCTATAATGTCCTTTGCACTTACTTAACATGTTCCTTGTGCTAGTGTTACTTTAGCTCAGGAAACACTGTAAAATCATTTTATAATCCCAATCTAATTGCCTATTTACACTTATATCATGTATATATAGAGTATATATCATAACTCCTAATTATGCATAAATTAAAATTTTAAAATACTAAATAAAAAAACAAACTAAAATACTAAATACTCCAATTTTGTTTCTGGTGTTCCTTGACAGCTCTCTGGTCTTGGCCATAGTGGACATAGTTTGGAGTGTGACTGTTTGAGATTGTGGATAATACTTTGAACTCCCTATTAATACTAATGGCGAGTTCAGAGAGGTGTCATTAATATAGGTAACAGGTCTGTGAGAAATCTTGCTTGTTTGTAGGTGACCAAAGGTTAAGCATTTCCACCATAATTTGCAAATAATTTCTTTAAAATTCAGACAATGTGATTCTCTGAATTTTTCTTTGCATTTTGTTTCTCATGGTTGAAGTATACCTATAATGAATCAAGTTACAGGCTTCTCTTATCTTTACAAATAGGAGAACTTGTACAGTGGCTGACTAAATACCTTTTTGCCCCACGGTAATTATATTTATACATACATACCCCCCCCCTTAAGCCCAGAGGACACAGCACCCATCATTTTTAACAAAAAAGTAAAATTTGGTCTTTCTTTACTACAGAAATATTTTCCACTTTGAATCAGTCTATTATCTGTCCAAAGACATTAAGACTTTGCTTACAGGACACAATAGTGCTTCTGGTCAATGTTGGTACATATGGCTTCCTTTTCCTAATTCATCTTTAGTTGGCATCTGTAGATACAGTGGTGTGGCATGTTTTTCAGACTTAAATTTTTCAGATCATCAAACTAATTTAAATATTAGTCAAAGATGAGTAAACACAAAACACATTTTTTTAATTAAGGTGGTTTTTATTATTGGGGGAAAACAAAAATCCAAGCCTACATGGCCAGGTGTGAGGGTCTTTTGTGACCTTTTCGATGAGTTGTCTCTGCCTCTTGGGGTAATTTTGGTCGGCCGGCCACATCTGGGGAGGTTTTTCACTGTTCCATGTTTTTGCCATTTGTGAATAATATCTCTCACTGTTGTTTACTGAAGTACCAAATTTTTAGAAATGGTTTATAGCCTTTTCAAGACTGATGGAGCTCAATTAATTTCTTTTTTCATTTGTTTCTGAATTTCTTTGGATCTCAGCATGCCGTCTACCTTATGAGGATCTTTTGGCCTTCTCACTTTGTCAGGAAAGTCCTATTTAAGTAATTTCTTGATTGCAAACAACTGTGGCAGTAATCAGGCCTGGGTGTGGCTAGAGAAATTGAACTCAGGTGTGATAAACCACAGTTAAGTTATGTTTTAACAGGGGAGCAAACATTTTCTCACACAGGGCCTTGTAGTTTTGTTTTTTGTTTTCCCTTAATAATAAAAACTTTTATTTAATAACTGTATTTTGTGTTTATTCATGTTATCTTTGACTAATTTGTTCTGAAACATTAAAGTCTGAAAAACATGCAAAAAGGTTGGAAATCAGGAAGGGGGGCAACACTTTTTCACACCACTGTATGTTTATCAACAGTGATTTCTGGAGAGGTGCCTGGGCCCATTTAAAAATGTCAGACACAGAAGTGAGGTAGTGTCATCTGGGGACCTGAATCCAATAAATAACTCCTGCCTTTTCATTTATACACAGAGATTTCTTCAGTTTCTCAGAATCTTTTTGATGATTTTATGCACTGTAGATAAAAAAATTGCGAAGCCTCTGTATTGTGATGTTGAACGTTCCACAATGCCATAATCTTTTTATGCATTCTTTTTTACAGATTTAAAAACCTTCGACACCCTTTTTATAGCTAATCATTTTACAGACCTCATTTCAATACACCTTTTCTCCCCAGCTGAATCTTTTTTACAGTTTAGGCATCTATTCATTCATTCATTCATTCATCTTCTATACCCGCTTATTCCCGAACGCACACACACGGATGCACGCACACACACAGACACACACACACACACGTTCACTCCTATGGGCAATTTGGGATCACCAACCTAATGCACATGTTTTTAAACTGTGGGAGAAAACCGGAGTACCCAGAGGAAACTCACGCAAGCACTGGGAGAACATGCACAGAAAGACCCCAAGCCCGGGATTCGAACCAGGACCTTCTTGTTGTGAGGCGATCGTGCTAACCACTAAGCCACCACGCCGCCCAGCATCTATTTAGAATAGAAAATATATAGCAAAAAAGTCATGCAATATAAAAGACTTTTAGTTTTATTCAAAAATTAATTCATCTTAGATACCCGCTTATTCTATAACTTCATGGGGGTCTGCCGAGGTTACCCCACACAAGGGCAGGGAGAACATGCAAACTCTGCACAGAAAGACCTCTTGCCCTTCCGGCTGTGAGGCGACCTTGCCTAAAAACTACACCACTGTGCCGCTCTGTGTTGTACAAATATTTAAGTTTTTTTCCATATAGTCTGAAAAGCTCATTATTTATGCTATACATAATACTTAACTGGGCGGCGCAGTGGCGTAGTGATTGTCTTTTTGTGCAGAGTTTGCATGTTCTCCCTGCGCTTGCGTGGGTTTCCTATGGGTACTCCGGTTTTCCACAGTCCAAAAACATGTGCATTAGGTTAATTGCTGACTCTAAATTGACCATAGAAGTGGCCCTGCGATGGACCCCCTGCCTCTCGCCCTATGTGCGCTGGGATAGACCCCTGTGACCCCTCGGGAATAAGCGGGTATAGAAGATGAATAAATTAATGGATTTGGAGAGAAGTACCCACCTATTCTTAGTCAATACTGTTTTTGGAAGAGCGACTTTCTGTTACTTCTCAACCTACTTCCTTTCCAGGAACAATTCTAAAACCCTAGGTGGTGATAGTTCCTATTCAATGAGATACTGACAGAAATTGTAGCAGAAAACCAAAATGATCCATTTTCTGTTTCATGCTCCTCTGGGTCCACTTATCGATTAGTTCTGGTGTGTGCCCAGACCACCTTCCGAGGGTTACTGGAACCTCTGCCGATCCCTTAAAGTCCATGGTCCTAAACTGCTATTAATTTCATTACCGATCTCTAATGTTCCCATGCTTCCAAGGATATACCACTATATGACTAATATTAATATGTTTTCCAAGGCCTGCCATCTGTTGCCACTCAAGTGTCTGCCATTGGCCTTGAAAACTGCCACAGCCAGTGACTTGACTTCACTTCCACAGCCTCCAGAAGCAAACATGCCTGTCTAGAGCATCTCAGGGATTAAGAGGGATTGGTCAAAGCTCGAGGTATCTTAGACCCCACTCTCAGATGGGAACTTCCATCTGGAACGCCCTACTCCACTCCCTTATGGACACCTTCCAAGGATGCCTGGAGGTGATTCTATGACAGGGAGTAATGTCATGACTCCATCCTTTAATCACAATAGGACACCAACTGAGTATTAACTGTCAAGTTATCACTTCCAGCCTAGAAAACTATTCATAGTTAGCCGTTCGCCAATCTTATTGTGAAGTATGGTTATTTCTTTAAGACTTACAAGGCATCATTATTTTTGTGGTGAAATTTGTTTTCAGCTTGAGTGTCTTTTGTTTCGGATTTGTTTAATTTGATTTATTTGATTTACTATTAGTGCCGATTTTTGCCTGTTGGTTGACTGTATATGAATGTACATTCATGACTGTCAGTCAGATTTTTAGCTATATGAAACTTTGAAAATTTTAATGTGCGGTGCTTCTAAAAAGCTCTGTAAACAAACAGGAAAACATGCAAACTCCACACAGAAAGACCCCGTACCAAGGAATCTGACCTTTTTGTGAAGTGACTATGCCACCATGCCGCCAGGGTTCCATAATGCATCAGCAAAACAGAGTTGGTGTCTTGGTGGCTTATACATTTGATTTGCACCTGAAATATTAAGTTAATATAGATGTAAATTTGTACAGTACAGTACAACATTTTTGTTGGACACCTAACCAGTTCACTTACTTCATTATGTAATTTTTATAGAATATTTGCTGCCACCAATTTTAATAACTGTATGGTTATTGATAATTGGATTTACAACTTAGGTGATACATTTTTTCTCTCGTTAAAAATGTTTTTCATGTTGTAAAAGATTATTGAGAATTTTAATAAGAATCCAACTTACTGCTAAATATATTGTTAACAGTTATGTCAGCACATATTAGCTGTAAAAAATAAAAGGAAAAAAAATTGAATAAAGAAAGAACATACAGCAATTATTATCCATTAGCCATGAGTACTTTACTTTACTTTGGTAAAGTTTATTTTAATTGTTAAACACTTGTCTGTCTTCCATGTTAAAACTAGCCAAAAATATAGAATATAGTTAAATATTAAAAAATGCACATAAATGTTATGATCATGTAGGCAATGTAAAAATTTATGCTATTAATATGTAATCCTTAGTCCTTCTCTAATAAAACAGACCCACCATGGACCACATATAAAACAAAAGTACAAAAGTAATTTTGTACATTGCATACTTAACACTATACATTTACATAATATCAATGTGTTTTTATTTGCACTAGTAATCATACTAGTAAAAATCACAATAAATATCTTGTGCCTTTTTTTGTATTTAAATTATTTTTTGATTTTTATAATGTTACACCACTGGGCGAACTTACAGAGTAGGAATTTCCTATACACATGAAAAATAAATTATTAAATATTAAATCCTGAATTCTTTAACTTAAAAATCTTCAAGTTTAAGATTTTGTTACAATTAAGTTTAAAAATTTGATCCGCCCTTAAACTAGTTTAAATCTTGTGTGAATCGTAGTTTAAATAATTTATCAGCTGCTGAACAGTCTAAGGTGTTGTAAATACCTTGATTAAAAAATTTATTAGTTTTAAAAATAAATTAAAAAATACCGATTTGTTGCAAAAAGTTGAACTTTTATTTCCATGTTTTTCAGTCTGTTAATAACTTAAAAACTTTTGAAAACAAAAAATGCAAGATCTTGCATTACTATCATATGACAAAGAATGAGAGTGCTTTAACATGACGTAGCAATCATATTGAAGACCTTATAGCTGGTTGAAAATTGATGATAAAACCCTATAGCTGGTTAATTTTTTTATAGCTAATAGAATAAAATATAATAAATATCTAAACCATTTACATGTCACTTTTTCTTTTTTTTAATACTATGATGAATGCTTGTTTAATGTCTTTTGTTTTTATAGCATATATAATTGGATTAAAAATGGGAAGAATTGTAAAAATCAGCATACCACATATTTGTTGTGCATTTTGTGGTATATTCTGAAAACGATATGAAAGTATAGTAAAGGATGTAATTATTTCATACAGAATAAATGTAAATATCTGAGGTAAGCATGTGTTTAGAGCCTTTTTTCTTGCATCCGTTTTTGAGTGAGAAAGGCAGGCTTTAAGAATTTGCATGTAGCAGAATACCTGAATAGACACAGTAAAGCACTGCACAGCACCAGTTATAGCTAATCCATAAACATTATTCACAGTAAGGTCACCAACACATGAAAGCTGTAACAGTGTATTATTGCTGCAATAAACATTTAAAATATATGTCTTACATTTTGGAATTCTTGCTTGGAGAGCAAACAGCACAAAAATAATGGCAAAGTCAAGTCCCCAAGCCAGAGCTATCAAAGCACCAACTGTGTGTGGGCTCATTATAGAGTTATATCTAAGTGGCTTGCATATTGCTATGTAACGATCAAATGACATGGCTGCCAAAATAAAAAGTACACTACTTCCATACAAATGAAGTAAAAAGCCCTGTAGAACACATGCTGGGTAGTATATCCTATTTGTTTGGGTTACAATATCCACAAGGACTCTAGGCCAAGCACATGTAATTCCCATTAAGTCTGTTAATGGAAGGCTAAACAAAATGTAAAACATTGGTTTGTGAAGGCTTCGCTGCGTAACAATCAAAGCTATAATTGTCACGTTACAAAACACTGCAAACAAATAGACAAGAGATCCAATGATAAGGACAGGATAAATAGCTTCAGAGGGGATATCAAATTTTGCAATTCGAAGGTTAAAGCTAAATGTGTTATTGAATAGTGTTTGATCCATTTGGTACCTGTAGGAAACAAAAGAAAACAGAACATGTTACTGATTTTCCTGTGTACATTTTTATGTAGGCCTACATTGTCTGGGACCTCAAACTCACCTTGCAAAAGATTAAAATCTGTCAATAGAGGGACATAAGATAGCTACATTTATATCTATTTCTGTCCTCCAAAGACCAGGAAAGTGGCTTATTTGTCCCCAGAGAACATGAGCAACTCTAGTTGTAGCAACTCTTACATAAAACTGCATAGCTCGTAAAAAGAAATAATAGAAATTATACTTATTAACATTGAGCAGTAATGGATTAAATTGTCACAAATTGTCCATTGTGCAGGACAGAACATCACCATGAAGGCTAGCAGGACTTTTTTGCTAAAAAAAGAAACACACAACTAGGTTTGTCAGACTGTTTTCACAACTGTCTATTTGTAAACAAGGTTTTAATTTAAGCTGTATTGATGCCAATTTTTTAAAGGAAAGTTCATTCACTCATCTTCTAATCCACTTCTTAGCAAGCTCGGGGTCACAGGGTCTGCTGGAGCCTATTCCAGCCCACATAGGCTCATAAGGTGAGAGGCAGGGGTACACCCTGGACAGGTTGCCAGTTCATCTCAGGGCCACACAAAAGCAAACAACCACACACTCACTCCTATGGGCAATTTAGAATCACTGTATGTGTTTCTGTTGAAGGAAACCCACACAAACGCAGGAAGAACATGCAAACTTCACAGAAAGACCCAAGAAATGGACCTATGACCTTTTTGCTGTGAGGTGAAAATTCATGAAAATTTTAGTTGAATATGCTAAAGATTTTGGATATATATAGTCTTACTGTCTTTCCCTAAATTATTGTTTAGATAATTAAAAAGTATCTAACTGAAAAAAGCAAAAAATACCAACATTTTTATACAATATAACTGTAATTACATATGATTGCCACCAGATGACATTGTTTGGTGTACAGAAATACTAGTGAAAGGAGACAGCTTTTAAATATAGTTTGACTGTTTGCTGTTTTTGCTGGAAATCTGTTATATTACGTGGCAGTCTAACACCTCAACCACTATACTAACACTTTCCCTGCTAGAGCTAGCCTAGCCAGTCGAGTTGGGGGCTCCCAATTTTTCTGGACCGTTATACTAAGGCATTGAGGTCATGGCGGAAGCCCTACATGATGCCCATTTCCAGTGGCATTTGCCAACTTGTGCTAACATGGTCGCTGTTTGAGAGAGAGAGTGATAACTGCCGATGCCGAAGATAAAACGGAAACTCATCTCTAAGACATTAAGGGCATCAGAAAGGTGGGCAAGGACCACACAGCAATAATTCAGGCCATAGCAGAAATATAAGGCCAACCTGATAGAGACAGTCCAGAGCTATCCCGATGACTAGCGATTTGGTGGTTGAGAAAATTGCCCTCACCAGATAGCACTCCACAAGGCGAGTGGCCACCTCTCAGACATGGACCCTCAGGGCCCCAATAACAGACATATGTAAGGCACATTTGTCCAATTTTTATAACCTCAGCCTTGCCCTACAATTTCAACAACCTCAAAGAGAACTGAACTTTTGAGAACTTAACTTCTTAACTTCTGTTGTTAATTTACTAAATTATAAAGAAAATGTCCTCAAAAAACTAATTTCTTTCTTTTTGGTTATCACTTTTATTCTTAATCTTTCCTTTTTCTAAATCTTTTTCTATCTTTTTGTTTCTTAATAATTTTATTTCCTTCTGCCTATATATTTTTTTTCTTTTTAAACTTTTTTTTCCTGTGATATGTACCAAGTTTTTTGGTGCCTACAATTTATTCACCATTGTGGTCTTGCAATGAAATTTGCGTGTATGGGTATATGTAGTTAAATAGTAGATTTATTTATCATTAAAAATTAAAGACATATTAAAGAGACAATTTTAGTAAATAAATAATACAAATAATAATAATAATGCAGTTACTGTATGCTAAAAGCACAGTTCACTTAAAATAAAAGAACAGAATGAGGACAAACAAGGACAAATCTTAAACATCTTTAAATTTTTACATGTAGTTACATACAATTTTACATTTTCCAAAAAAAACTATGATTACATTGCTAATTGTTAATTATTTTTAATTAAACACATTTACAGAATCTAACTGAATGCTTTTTAAATGCTACTTTTTGTTTTTTTAGCACTATAATAAAGGTGTTTCTAATTTCTCTTGTTTTTATTCCATAAATAATTGGATTAACAACAGGAAGCATTGTGTAAATCAGCAAACCACTTATATGTTGTGCACTAGGAGGTAGATTTGGAAAACGATATGAAAGTATAGTAAACGTTGAAACAATTTCATACAGAACAAATGTAATTATCTGTGCTAAACATGTGTTTACAGCTTTACTTCTAGCCATGGCTTGTGTGTTTGAAAGACAGGCCTTAAGAATTAGTACATAGGAAAATAACTGAATAGTCACGCTAATACCCTGCATAATTCCGGTTATAGCTAATCCATAAAGATTATTCACAGTTAGGTCACCCCAACATGAGAGCTGTAACAGTCCACTATTGCTACAATAAACATTTAAAATATATGCCTTACATTTTGGAAATCTTGCCTGAAGAGAAAATAGCACAACAATCATGCCAAAGTCAAGGCCCCAAGCCAGAGCTATCACACCACCAACTGTATATGGGCCCATTATAGAGTTATATCTAAGTGGCTTGCATATTGCTATGTATCGATCAAATGACATGGCTGCCAAAATAAAAAGTACACCACCTGCATAACAATGCAGCAAAAGGCCTTGCAGAACACATGTTGGGTAATATACATTATTTGTTTGAGTTACAATATCCAGAAGAACTCTGGGCAAAGCACATGTAATTGCCATTAGGTCGGCCAATGGAAGGCTGAACAAAATGTAAAACATTGGTTTATGAAGGCTTTGCTGGGTAATAATTAATACTAAAATTGTCACATTACAAATAACTGAAAAGAAATAAACCAGCACTCCAATGATAAAGACAGGATAAATAGCTTCAGAGGGGATGTTAAATTTGGCAATTTGAAGGTTGAAACTGAATGTGTTATTCAATTGCTCCATTTGTAACCTGTAAGAGACATCAACAAAACAAAGAAAAGTTAATAATTTACCTGTATTTTTTTGGTTATATTTCAGATAGCATTGATATCAGACCTACCTATAAAATATCAACTTGTTTCGATAGAGGGACATGGCATGCCATATTTATACTCTGTTATGTCCTCCAAAGACCGGAGAAGTTACCCATATGCCACCAGAGGATGTTAGCAATTTGTTTATGCCCATAAAAGTTAATTGAATATGTGTAAAGGAGAAAAGTCAAACCACACAAAAGATTTAAAAAAAAATAGTGTATCCTACAGTTTAAACTTACAGGTGTAACAAATGTGTTTTGCTGTTTTTGTTTAGTATGTGTGTTATATGACTCGAATATGACTTTCATCTATATGCATATCTAATGTATATGTAAAAACATAGATAAAACTCAATTATATTAATGATTCTGTAATCATTTTATGACTATTATGTCATTCTGGAATATCTTGAATTAGGTGTGAAAAAGATACGGCAGCATGTCATAATATTGACTTATTGATTTGATTAATTTGATTGACCCTGGGGTGGCACAGTGGCGTAGTGATTAGTATGGTTGCCTGACAGCAATAAGGTCGAATAAGGGTTCGATTTCTGGACAAGGGGTCTTTTACAGTACAAAAATATATACATTAGCTCCATTAATGACATTTTATCTCTATAATTATAACTTATGTGGACAATATTGTTTTGGGTGGGGAACATGTGCTTTCATAATAAAAAATCTAAGAAAAAGTAAAAAACACTTGATTTAGAATACACGATGATAAGTAAGTCTAAGGTGAAATGTAGTAATAGGTTGCATAGAACAAAAAATAATATGCTTAACAGACCCTTGTATATTGTTCCTGATAGATTTATGTTATTATTACAGCTCATTGGATAATCAGGCATTAGTCCCAGGGCAAGTATCTAAGCAACCAAGCACTTTGCCATTTAAAAGAGCTGGCTATTTATTCTATAAAATATCAAACTGAAGTGGAGTAATGTAACCTTACTTAGGGTTAGTTAATGAATTGCTATTTAAAAACTTTATAATATTCTTTTAAATTTTACAATTTTATAATTTATTAATACTGTGAACAAAAATCTGTGGTAAGCTAACTAATTGCAAAATATTATACAAACTTCTAAAATATGCACTTTAATAAAAAATAACACCTGCATTCTTTTTTTGTCTGTTTTAGGTTTATTAAAGAGGAGAAGGACAATGAACTCCACATCTATCCATAAAACTCTTCTTTATATGGAACCACTGGACATACCAACAGCTTATATTATACCAGTGTTTTTATTTGGAGCCCTTACCTATTGTAGTATTATGTTTTTCAACATTACATTATTGCTAACAATTGCTCTGAACCATAAACTTCATAAACCTATGTACGTTCTATTGTTTAACATGCCAGTCAATGACATGATAGGTGCCACTGCTTTTTTGCCCAAGTTGTTATCTAATCTACTGTCACAGAATAGCTCTATCACTTATACTTCATGTTATGTCCAAGCCTATTTTGTACACTTTTATGCATGTGGAACGCTTCCTATTTTGATCGTTATGGCTTATGACAGGTATGCTGCAATTTGCTTGCCGCTAAAATACAACACAGTTATGTGTCCAAATAACGTGGTAAAGTTAATAATCTCAATGTGGTGCACAACTTTCGTATTAAATAGTACACTACTTGCACTGAACTATCGACCAGAGATTTGTAGCAAAACTATAGTAGACACTTTCTGTAATAATCCAAGTTTAATGAAGCTAATATGTGGGGACAAAAGTGCAGGGAATTACTATGGACTGGCTATTACAGCTTTGTGTCAAATTATAGCAGTAATTACAATAACATTTACATACATCCAAATCTTATATACATGTGTTTCTAAAACAGGGTCAAACATCAAAAGCAAAGCTATTCAAACATGCGGTACACACCTGGTGGTTTTTTTATGTGTAGAACTGAGTTCACTGTTTTTTATAATTTCACACAGGTTTGAAAATGAAACTGGAAACTTAAGAAGGATCAGTGGTGCAGCTGTTATGGTATTCCCTCCATTTCTGAATCCTCTGGTTTATGGATTAAAAACCAAAGAAATTCAACAGAATATATTTTTCTTTTTCCGTAAAAAGGTATCACCTTCTTAACTAAAATGTATAAGAGTCTTGTTTGTAGTGAAATATTACTGATAATGGATTGCCTACTAAGTTATCAAAATTCTATGTTATAAAGATCTTAACTCTGGTGGAAATATACATGGTTCTTTATAATTTCAATGGTAAAATATTATTATAGTAGAATTATTTAAAATAATTCTAGTTGCCACATATATTACTGACTATGAAATCACATTCTGATATACTGCTACAGGTTAATCTCAAATGCTGATTCAACTACTTATGATTTATTTTCTTTTATTTACTTTGTCATACATGTACAAATACATTATCGGGGGAAAGTGAAGGCTGTGCACATGTGCTTAGTAGATTATTGATTAATAATTAAATGACATTTAATGATTAACGTTAATAAGTGACAATAAGTAAAAGGCAAGCAGCTTTGCCATAAAAGATACATTATATATTTCTATTTAATCATTTCATAAATCTTATTATAAATCTTTGTTCTCTATAATGTGGAAATAGGAATAACTTTCTGTTTAGTGACAACTTTATAGCTCAGATATTTCCTATTTGACACACTTAAAAAAATGTAAGAAAATGTATGACAGTTTATTTTAACTCTTTTATAAGCCACAGATATTGTATACAATACTGCAGTAAATTGTGTATATTTAGTAAATGTGTATTTTATTTTACTGTCAGTTTTTATTTAATAAAAAAAAACCTTAACAAATCAGTTTTGCTAATGCCCTGTTGTAAAGACTCATGATCACTCTTATTGTAATTACCCTGCTTACTCTTAAGTTTTTTTCCTACCAGTTCTACATATTAAAACATTAAATTACATAAATTTATGAACTGAGAGGGGAACCATTCAGCCATAAATACACATATACATGAATTGAAAGAGCTAGGTGAGACAGTGCCGTTAATGCTTTACACTGATTCACCAGGTTACTTATTTATTTTAGGTTAAAGGTTATAAAATGCATCCCTGGGAGCTGGGATGCAGCTTGAGTTTCTGAAGGTGAACCTCATTATCCTTGGTTAGCTCTGATGGCTTGCTCACAACCCACTTATTTTATTCACTCTCAAAGACATTATAAGTTGGTCTTATAACTGCTAAGTAGTCTGATTATCGCTCTGCCCTGTCTCTTCACTCACATACAGCGATTAAATGAACCAGATTCACATGTTTTTGGCTTTATCCATTACTCCACCTTACCCCCAACCTCTGGATGTTTTTGTGGGGAAAAATAAGGAATGCATCTGGCCATGCAATAACTACTGTGGACTGAATGTATTAGCCTTTTTTTGCATTGCTATCCATTTTCCTTAATACCAGCAGCATTTTTGAAAAGGCTAGCATATTCACCTTTGCAGCACATTTAACAGAATTTAAAGATTTAGAGCTTACCACTTGTATATCAAGACAAAAAAGTGCATGTTCCACAAGACAGGGTGACACTTTTTGATTACTGCATCAGTCAGCTGTGAGTGGCAATGGACTGCACCATGGTGGAATCTGCTTCTAAATGGGCCCGAACCAAACACAATAAACCAGTGGTTCAAATAAATATAGCAGGAGCCATGCCACATCTGCCTCAAATTTTCCTGAGTTTAAGTCTAACACAAACACAAAATATTGCCAACTTAATCTGCATGCCAAGTGTTTGTGTCTATTGGAGTTTTTCGTCTTTCAATCTTTGTATTTCTTTTCACATTCACATCTTTCAATATTGGTTTTGTTTAAATGTTATCTCTGGCTTTCATTCAATTTTGCATTTGCTTCAATAAAGCCATTTGCTACAACATGAATCCTTTTCAGCTTGGTTCGTCACAGAAACCCACACCACTCAGTGTGTTTGATCTTCCATCTGGCAGGTGACAAACACTATTCAGAACACTACTCTTTTACATGGATGGTCATTCACTTGTTGTTAGCATGGTCGCCTCACAACAAGAAGGTCCTGGGTTCGAAACCCAGACAAGTGGTCGTTTTGTGTGGAGTTTGCATATTGTCCCTGTGTGTGCGTTGTTTACATATGCAGCATTTAGCAGATGCTCTTTTTCCAGAGTGACTTACATTATTCCTGTTATTTTCATCTGAGAGTGATCTGGGGCCATTTTAAATGATAGACTCAAATGCCCGTGGTCGGGTGTCAGTCAGAGCTGAATGCCAAGAGGATAGTTGTGATGGCAGCCAAAGCTATAGGCTTCATCCACCCTGCCCTGAACATGCAAGGCTGGATAAAAATTGGTTTGAGGTTTTCTTGACTCTAAGACACACATTTCTTTACTCCTAGAAATACATGTGGTTCTAACCAAATTATGGAATGTGCCAAAGTTTAGATCCTGAGGCATTCCCAGCTTGAGGGGGAACTAGCAAGAGGGTATGAGGTCTCCTCAGGTGGAGAGCAGTGCTCTTCCTGTCCAAAGCTTTTAACATCTAAATGATGGATTGAACAAGTACTCCTTGTGGTGTTAAAGCTTAGTATATATATATTTTTAAACCTAACCCAGCTTTCATCTTCTCCACAATTGCCTTTCCCTGATCTGTCTGGTGAGGTCCTTTGTCTTTATGATGCTGTTTGTTCACTGGTATAATCTTACAAATTACTGAGGCATTCACAGTACAGATGTATTTATACTGAGACTTACACACAAGTGAACTTTATTAGGGGCGCAGTGTCGTACTGGTTAGCATGGTCGCCTCACAACAAGAAGGTTCTGGGTTCTAATTCCGGGCTAGTGGTCTTTCTGTGTGGAGTTTGCATGTTCTTTCTGTGCTTGCGTGGGTTTTCTCCGGATACTCCGGCTTTCTCCCACAGTCCAAAAACATGTGAATTATGTTGATTGAAATTGCCCATAGAAGTAAATGTGAGTGTTATGTGTGGCCCTGTAATGGATTGGTGTTCTATCTAAAGTGTACCCCTGCCTCTCACCCAATGTGCGCTGGGATAGGCTCCAGCAAACCCCTATGACCCCGAAAAGTTCGGAATTAAGTGGGTAAAAAAGATGAATGAATAAATCAACTCTTTTAACTAATTACATGATTTTTAAAGACAATTGATTGCACTGGAGGAGCATATAAGGAAACAGGAGGCTAAATACAAATGCACACTACACTTTTTAGATTATTTGCATAATAATTTAAAAATTGTACATTTTTTCACTTCACAATTATGTGCTAGGGGCGGCGCGGTGGCATAGTGGTTAGCACGGTCGCCTCACAACAAGAAGGTC
>JAOTQW010070268.1:0-13464 GCA_026260075.1 Sisor rabdophorus
ACCTTGATATTTTTCTCATCATTAAGGGGTGATTGGGCTGCTCTTAGTCTGGCCCGTCCTCTAGGACCTGTTTGCCTTGGGAGACCCTGCTGGGGGCATCTAGCCCCGGCAACATAGCTCCTAGGGTCCTTCGGGCACTCAAACCCCTTCACCGCGATAAGGTAAATACTGCCATAGAGGGGTAAATACTGCCATTCACTGTTAAAATTGTTCATGATAATCGATGGGCTTCTGTTTGAATATGTTGCTCTAGTATCGCTAGCATAGTGAACCACTGACATCCTAAAACAATATTTGAATCTTGTTAAATCTTGATGATTTTTTAAGATAAAAATGTCAAACTTCAGTGTGCAAGGAAACCTTGCAGAATGTGATCAAATGTAAGTAGTTCCTTTACTTTTAAAAAGCTACACTACTTATGACCTTTTTTAAATAGAGTCATTTGTAATTGGCAACCTATTACATTTTTATTACACTTTTTTGGCAGTAGAGTTTTAAATAATAGGGATTTACAAATGGAATTACAATACAATTGTGCAAAGTCTTTTTTAAAGGAAATATCTACATGTCTATGTAGTAAATACCCCCAGACTTACTTAACAATATTTACATTTACAGCATTTGACAGCCGCCCTAATCCAGAGCGACTTACAACTGAGCAATTGGGGGCCTTGCTCATAAACCCACAGTGGCGACTTGGTGGTGGTGGGAATTGAACGCCGGTCTTTCTGGTAACAGTCCAACACCTTAACCACTAGGCCACCCCTTCCCCATAACATGTACAGACTTAGAGGAAAGAATAAACAAACATTTGTGACTGATTTTGTTTAGCACAAAATCATTGTATGTTTAACTAGTGACATCTTGACTGACAGTGTGGCAAATATTAATACAGATTTTTGGATTGTCAATGTCTCACTGGTTTACATCATTTTTGGAAATATCCATTACAAACTTCCAAAGGTTCAAGGCCACAACTTTTAAAACAAAAATACTGTAATTAAATTATTTTTGCAAACTAAGAAACTCTAACTCTTTAAAAGATTAGAGGTCATTGAGCTAGCTGGCTTTGGGAGGCCGAATTTGAAATCTGCCACTTTTAAAGGTTAAGTTACATGGCCAGCATTACTAATTCTGAAGATTTGGGGCAGATTAGATTAACATGGCAGCACATAAAAAGTACAATCTGATTGGACAAAAAAAACTAACATCAAAAAATGGTATAAAATGAAGAGAATAAACTATTGAAAATAAATTAATAGAATTTAATGGAACAAATATTAAAATTTAGGTTGTAAATTAAGTTCTGTGTCTGATATAGTTTGAGCCAGCAAAGAAGACCTTGTTGGCTGTGACTGCACACAACTGCTGTAAAGTATTTTCAAAAAAATTACACTAGACTTAATAAAATAGAAAAGCTAATCACAGTTGTTACTGAAAGGTTACTCATGAAAAGAGTGGGAGGACTCTCAGATATGTTCAAACCAAATCACTAATGTCCAAATACTGATTCGCTGAAAAAAAGTGTATTTTGGTAATGAAAAACAACATCATTATTGATTGAAACACTTGCTCACTGAAAGAAATAAAAGAATCTCAGTTCTTAACAAAATTATTTACAATTAACACAATCATCATAACAGACAGATTCTTGATTTTGAATAAAATAACGATTCGCTAATGACATTTCTTCAGAATTTTAGTTATAACAAAAAATTTACTGATGATTTGAATATTTATCTTCTGCATTTGAACATGAGCAAAATGATGTCCACTGACATGATAAAACCTGAGGCAAAACAATCTCAGACATGAAAAAATATTCACTAAGGAATGAAAAAAAAAATGTTTTTGCCAATAAGAACACACAGACATGCTAAAGGGGTATAGAAACTGTTCTAAAACAAGATGCATCACTTATTTAAAAAGTAATTGCTGAAATGGAGGAGAGATTCTCAAAAATTAACAAAATGATTCAGTAATAGCACTGATGTGCTGGAAGAGATTATTTAATCTTGATAAGCAAATCCAAAATTCATGATAATGATAACAATAATAATGCTGAAAGCACTAAGCAAATATTGACCACTAATGACTTCAGCAGTTTTTTACAAAAAGAAAGAAATTAATTTTGGTCATAACTGAAATGATTTACAGATTCATTCATTCATTCATTCATTCATTCATCTTCCATACTCACTGCTGGGTACCCATTCCCTGCTAAAGCCTAATTCAGCGCAAATAGGGCGGGAGGCAGGGATATACCCTGGACAGATCGCCAGACCATCCCAGGGCCACATACAGACAAACAACCACACACTCACATTCACTCATATGGACAATTTGAAGTCACCAATCAGCATATTGTACGTGTTTTTTGGACTGTGGGAGGAAACCTGAGTACCCAGAGCAAACCTACGACCTTCTTGTTGTAAGGCGACCGTGCTAACGACTATGACACCGCGCCGTCCAGATTTACAGATTTAAATAAAAAGAATGTGATTTGATCAAAAAATATTCTTACCAATTTATCATAAACTAGGTAAAAAAATTAAGTTAGCCATGTTCATTTCTTTATATAAAACATACTAGGGGCACCCACATGCAGGGGTGTGCGATGACCTGATGACGTAGAGTTCAGATGAACCGGATTCAATTACCCTACTGGTCCTATCTGGTCCAAACCCTTTCTCTCTCTCTTCCGTTCTATCAGTTTCTCTAACCTATGAAGAAAACGGCAAAATGTCCCCCCAAAAATACAATAAGACACCATTAATTTAAGCTCTTCTTCTCAATCACTAGTTTGCCATCCATCCATATCCGTTTACACTCTACTCTAGCTTTATCATCTTTGATATTCCTCTCCTTTTTACCTCTTACTTTCTCTTCACTTTTCTGCACTCTCTGTAATGCAGCTATCTGCCGCCAAAATGAGCCCTGAAATCTGTTCTCTGGAGAATCGGAAAGAAGCTCATTCCTGAGCCATTGCTCTTAACCCATACACAGATCCTTATGGAGAGCTCAAAGTGATTTTTTAAATCAGTCCTACCCATCAAACCAGAGATGTCCCAGTGGGTTTGTTAAACTACAAAACACTTTGTAAACAGTGAACACCTCGCTGAACTTCCATTAGCATAGCCCATCTTCATTAGCATTACCAGCAGGCTTGAAGCTCATTCACTATATAACAAAATGATTAGAAACCTTTAATGATGTCTCTTTCTCTGCCTTTAGCTTTCTGCATTCAAATCAAATCAGGATGCATTGAGCATGTGGTCTGAGTACCCTCATGGTTGGCCACTGCATTCTTTTTAGTGCTTTTAGAGTTTCACTCCACAGTATATGGAAAGTTTTTTATATAACAATTATGTAACACTTTGTTGACCCACCTTTCTGTGTGCAGGGTGACCTTGGATGGCTCAACGTTGGGGTTTTCCCACTCTATCTGTGGACAGTGCATGAAGTAGCAGAGGGTGTACAAAGCCTCTGGTTCCCATTGTACGGGTCCTCCGTGGGTTGGGTGCACTGGCGTACTGTTGCCTGGGCTCTTGATGTCAAGGGACTGGAGGTGGTGCATTGCACGAGACACCAGCTCACCTGCAGGTGAATAAATGCTTGATCAGAGAAAATACTACTTTCACAAAGTCTTTGAGAAATCATGTCATTAAACAGCAAAAATAAATACCAACAGTATTTTTCAGTATAGGGCCATACAGACCATAATAAGAATTTTTAGTACAAGAAAGAATCTAAAAAGCACTAAAAGCACTGTTTTGTTCTCTTCTTTTGAACTTCTTCCTAAAACAGTGTTAAATTCAATATGTAGTTTTTTGTATTTAAATGAATTGTTGTCTTCCTGAAGACCAGTGCGCTCAAATGTAACGTATTGGCAAAACTGATCTGTATATTGTAGTATTACATAATTTTTCCCCAGAACTGAGATACTAAAACACATCTCGATAATGTGCTTGTTTACAAAACATGATGTCATGACCTCAATACCATTTAACACCTTGACCGGAACACTGACTGCACAGAGACCATTTCTCTTGTATATCTCACTAAGACCGTAGCTTGCTCCCATAGAGCATATCAAATAAACATAAATGGTTTTCAGAAAAAAAAAGTTTTTTATTTACCTGTATGGAATCTTGCAGAACACCCTGTGTATTGGTTCATTCATAGTTGCATCAGAAATTTACCGTTTCTATCTGTTAAACATCTGTTATCCATTATATCACCAATCTGTTGTCCATCGCAGGGCCAGATACAGGTTACCACAGTTACATTCACTCCTATCAGCAACCTTGTCACCAATCAACAATGCAAACTCCGTGCCCATAATTCGAACCCAGGACCTTATTGTTGTAAGGCGACTGTGCTAACCACTATACCACCACACTGCTTATGTTTGTATTGTTCTCTCTTAAAGTGTGTTCTTTTAGAGAAAGCATAGGGTACAATGTGCAGCAGTACAAGAAACAGGAATCCTATTCTATTTTATTCTATTCTATTCTATTCCATAAGCAGGAACAATTTCCGGCTAAATTAAAATGGCCGTCATTTAGGCAGTTTATTACCCACTACCTTGTCCTCCAGACATCTTTTCACAACAAAACAACTGATAAAAAGCAAGCAAACACATAGGTGTTTAAATTTATTTTTTGTCAGTTGGCTCAACAACCTTGGTACCAAAGAGGTCATTTTGTTGTTGTTTCGTCCTATCAATTAACGTAACAACACTTATTTAATACTGCTTACATATGTTTACTTTGCTGTCTTAGGTTAACCATTTTAAAGGTCTGATAAAATGCCACCAAACTACATCAACAAAACAAGACTGAGAGAAAGTAATTAAATTAAATTAAGTAATTTAAGTAAATAAAATTTGTTAGTAAATGAATGGCAGGGTAATGTTTTTATGTTTGCCTGTATTTTAGATAAATTGTGTAATGTAGTGTAGTGTAGTGTAGTGTGGTGTTTCTTGTAGTATTTGTTTTTAATATATTATAATACATAAACATATAAAAAAACACATGAGCCACAAATATATGCTGTTCTACCCAGCAGTGTTCAAATTCCTATTATATCACAAATATATGTAAAGTAAATGATCATTAAAATACAATAGAGCAGAATAAAATGCTATTTATTTTATAAAGAAACACTTAACCTTATCTTCATAGCAATGATTCAAAATGAAAAATGAAAGTGTAAAGATTTTAGGGAATTAGGAATAGAGTGCTCAAAAACACATCTGCATGTGATCTAAAGGTGTCCCAATACTTTTGTATCATTGAAAACTTGGAGATCTCTTGAGCCAGGTATTTCACAATAAATAAAATCTTCTTCTCCTTTTGGCTGCTCCTATTTAGGGGTCGCCACAGCGAATTTAGATTTGGCAATGTTTTATGTCGGATGCCCTTCCTGACACAACCCCCTCTATTTATTCAGGCTTGGTTCACTGGCTTATGGCCCTTGTGGCTAGATTATTTTACAATAAAGAAAATACTGATAGATAATGTCAGCCATTTAATGTTTAGGAAACCTCTACATGACTTAGCTTAACTTATATCCCAACTTTGGCATGCTTTCTTACCACATGCACCACAAGCCAACCCCTAATTGTATACAATATAATGTATCAAAACAAAAATATAAACATACCCAGCAGCTTTGTAAATAATAAGCAACATTTGTTGTGAACCGAAGGAAATATTCACACTCACATGCCATGATGATGTGTTTTCTGTCTTTCTTGCGTTCTATAGAAATGTCATTGAATCAACATGAAGAAAGTGAGAAGCAGGAATGAAAAGAGATAGCAGGCAGCCAAAGTCTGATGTCTCCTTTTGAGTAATCAGGCATAAAACACATTTATATAGGCTTCTTTTATATAATGCTAAATTAGGATTAAGAATGATTTATGCCATGAGTTCCATTAGCATTTCAGCAAAGAAAATGATATTATTGTACTCTGAATTATGATTGGCAGTAGGCTTGCAAACTGCAATCTGACTGAGTACCCTTGCATTATGACTCATGTGTCTTTCTTACATGGTTCCAAACAACAGCAAAAGTGCAAATATTTGACATGAATCATGCCTAAGAAATACATTCCTTTAATTTATTACAGTCAGAGTTTCTATGGATCTGGAGCTGAGCCCAGAAACTCTCCATACAAGATGGGAAATGCCTCCAAAGTAGGATGCCTTTATTGCAAGGCATGATGTACACAGACATTCAGACACTCATTTATACCCTGTCAGCTTTGTTTATTGCTATGTTTTGAGAAGTAGAATAAAACTGAAGAATATAGAAGAAATATATACCGTTTCCTCCGGGTACTACTGTTTCTTCCCACAGTCCAACAACATGTATATTGACATGTACATTGTGACACCAAGCTAGGGAATAAGCTGGTTAGAAGAGAATGAATGAATTAATCTTCTATATGTAGTAATTCCCTAATTTGGGGTCATAGGGATCTGCTAAAGATGTCACCTGGCTGACGGCCAGTGCGGTGGCATAGGGTTTAGCATAGATGCCTCAAGGGTTCTTTTCCAGGGCAAGGGGTCTTTTTGTTCTTCCTGCACATGCGTAGGATTAATTCTAGATACTCAGGTTTTCTCCCACAGTTCAAAAAATGTAAATTAGGTTACCCCTGTCTTTTGTCCTGAGCTGGGATAGGCCTTAGCAGACCCCTGTGACCCTGAGTTAGGTAATAAGCAGGAAATAAAATAGGGATAATAGGGAATACAAGATGAATGTATGAATGAATGACATCACACTGTAAAAGAAAACCGGTGTAAACCCATGCAAGCCTGGAGAGAATATGAAAACTCCACATGAAAAAGGCCCTTGCTAGGAAACCTGAGACACTGTAAAGCAAGAGTGCTAACCACTATGCCAGCATGCTGCCTAGGCATTTGTCAAATGTCCTTATCCAGCAAATCCCGACCCTAATTTTTCCATGCTTTATAGTAAATCAAGCAAATAAATACTTAATCAATCGAAGTCGACTCAATCAAAGCCCTGGCCTTACCACTACTGTACGATGCTTGTAAATCTTTAATTCATTTTATTACTCAAACAGCAAATTTCATAAGACATAATGATGTATATAGACCCTAAACTGCAGTATATGAATATATGACTAAAATCAGTAAAGCTTGAGCACAGGTGGGCATCAAAAACTGCAGCCACAATTGAGAAGAAAACACTAATCTTATTACTTTGGCAGGGTACTTTTTGAAAGCAGACCTATAACTGGGAACCAAAAATTTACCTTAGAAACAAGCCTATGGATCTGTCAAACAAGCTAAAATAGCTATTACTATTATTGACATTATAGCAGGATAGGAAATATTACAGTACTTATTAGCTTGTATGTGAGGCAACAAAGTATGTTCAACTATGTTCCTTTCAATAAAGAAAGGAGGTCCCTTTTTCGTATATTTAGACTAAAATGATCCAAACAACTACATTAAAACAGATCTAAAACAGTTACATACAGTTTTTTGCTGTCTAATATAAGTGTCTGCATACTGTACATGGGCATGGATTGTCCATAAAAAAACATTAAATTAAATTGCTTTGATAGATAAAGGAAGAATTTGCCTTTTCTCATGCATTATTACATTTTATCTCATTCAATTAGTACTCTTAAACCTTAACCACCATGCTAGATTTTCCACATGTTGAAGGTTTTTTACTGGCAAAAAAGAGACAAGCATTGTGAAAGCCACAGGTCAAAATAATGAAATCAATAAATAAAAAAATGTAAATAATGAAAGACTGTGCCACAGGTTTCTGAACACTAGATCAAAGTAAGCATGTGCTGATAGCACTATATCTTACAAAAGGACCTGGATTTATACATTTTTCTTCGAAAAGTTTTTGGCTTTTTTGTTGGAAAATCATTTTAAAGCTATTTTACACACACACACACACACACACACACACACAGGCATGTGCCAATACCTTGATCCTGTTTTTTTTACATTTTTAACAAATGCATTAAATTATAAATTTACATTATGACCTTCTTTTTAGTTCAATCAACTTTAGGGAGGTTTAATTTTTTTGTGGTTTGTGTTGTTTCTGGGAGATGTGTTTGTGTATGTATGTGTGTAAAAAAGGTTAAGGGTAGGTGGTGGAGAGCATACACACTGCTTGACAGTTTGCAGTAATTATGCACCAGACGTTCTCTTGTGCCCTCTTACCACATACCTACATTAATCACCGGAAACAGCTTGGTGGCACACCCCCCCCCCAGTGCAAGAGCCAGTAATAGTTGATGTAATTAGGGGGAACAGATCACACCCCCGTTGAATATGACACCAGAAGGGCAATTCCCGTGAGCTGAATTTGTTCAGCTGGGCCAGGAGACTTGGTATTCACTTCCCACTCTTTATTTCTACATACTCTACATAATACAGAATAGAGATTATAAAACAGAAAGTCAAATGAGGGAAAAATTTTTTGCTCATTATGTTTATTATGTTTATTTATTACAGCAATTCTGTTACTAATAATTCAGTAAATTTTGTACAGTTGTACACAGCTTTCTCTGTAGCTCAAAAATGTAAAATCTCATAGCTGTCAACTAAAATGTTATTATTTTTATGTTATGTTTTTATTATAAGGTCTTGATTTCTCCACCACCTAATGTGTTTTTTCACTTTATATCCTTGTATATCTGAGCAAGCTTTAATGTGCAACTGTGAATGAAGCAGCTCCAGAAATATTGAGCTCTAACAGCAGAAGGTTGTGCATTTCCTCTCAGTAATTATATTGCTGCATTGAATTTAGTCAGCTGGGGTCTGCAGTGTGAGAGAGAGACAGAACACTGCAGTCGTTAATAATAGATGCCTATATCTACCATCTACATTTAAATAGAAATTCTAAACCTCTGCTTTAGAATAATGTAAAAGAGCTTAAAATGTCTGTCTGTCTGTCTGTCTGTCTGTCCGTCCGTCCAACCATCCATCAAGGCAAGGTGCATAATTTTAAGCTAAACATTACTTTTGAAAGCATTTATTCAGTTGTTTTTGCAAAACTCAAGGCGTTAATGTTTACACACTTGATTAAATCTGCTTACATCTGCCAATACCAAAATAAAGAAATGGAGTGCTTTTTTGTCATAACTAACAGAACACTAGTTAAGAGTCTTCACGAATCATTTTAGGCTCTGTTAGGTTTTGTGATTTGTAAATATGGGTTTTCTAATAACTTGTTTTTGGATACAGTGTTGGCATCTTTTTTAATGAAAAAAAAAAGTAAAAGTTGGGATAAATTTCAATTCCTAGGCAGGGGCCTTTCTGTGTGGAGTTCCTCTGAGTTTCCTTCCACAGTCCAAAAATATATACATTAGGTTGCCAAAGTGTTTGTGGCCCTGTTTAAGCTTTACTTTTTTATTTAAGCTTTAAATTTGTTTTTTAAAGCATCAAAGACTAAAAAATGGTTTTTAAAGCATCAATGGCTAAAAAAAGGTTTTTAAGCATCAAAGACTTAAATACACATTACGCCTAATAATCATAGATGGGCCTAATAAATAAAAAAAAATCGACTAGATTGTTTACATAGATAAAATTAGATTTTGGGGTTGAAACATCATGTTACTTAGTGACATCCAGTGTGCGATAAATTCTCCAACAATAACAAAGAGTGTCTGCTAAATGACGTAAATGTACAATGCATCAACAATTCCTCTTTATTGTGTTTTTGTGTTGCCAAATATTCTAATAAGTTTTGTGACAGTTATTTTTTATATCCTTTTTTTTTATATACAAAAAACAGATATAAAATAATGTCAACTTGGAGATCATTTGGATCATTTGACCCCCAGGATTGGTTTCTCTCATGAAAAAATTCTAAAGAAATAGCCATAAGGGGGAAATGAAAAAGTTTCAAATGAAAAAGCCTTAAATCCCAAGAATTAAATTACACTAGACTATTTTTGATTCCCTTGATGTTTTTTTTTGCTTTCTGCACCATTTTCCTTACTACCCATTAGCCTACAAATATCCTTCCAGCCAAAGTTTTCTTTTTTAGACACACAACTGTTTTTAGATTTAAACTGTTTTTCCTATGCGTAATGATATTTTTATGTCTGCTTATGTCATTTTATTTTATTTTATATTTTTAAAGACTGCTTATGTCTTTTTATTTCCATTATCTGGATTGTGCATGTCCTAAAACATAACTCTCGTCATACATAGTAATGTTTGCAATGCTGCAACCTTCATCTGCTAAAGTTCATATTTTAACTGCAGAAAATCAGCTTAAGATAATAAGAAATTTACAAAATAATTTACAGGGAAAACTATAAAATTAAAAAATGTTGTAAAGATTGCTGTCATGATTTTAACAAATAAAATCTATACTGCATTGCAAATGTCTTTTTTTTAAATAGCTATACTGTTACCTTAAATGTTCCATTCTTATCTACTTGCATCAAGAACTCGTATGTCACAGCACTCCCTGAGATCCACTCGACTAGTCCCACTAGGATGCAAGGTAGGTCTTGATCTATCTAGACTTTTCTCTGTTCTGGCAAGATAGTGGAATGAACTTTCCATGAATGTTAGAACAGCAAAGTCACTAGCTGTCTTTCAAAGACGATTGAAGACCAACCTCTGTGAGTTGTTAAACTTTGGGATTTAGGAATTATCATACTAGTATTAAGTTGTTTCATGATGTAATGTAAACCTGCAAGCAAATGACCTAATACATGTGATTATGATACAACCAGTGACAGTACAGTTGGTTGAAAAAGGACACGAACTATTAAAAATACACATAGTGATTAAAACAATCTAAGCAATCTTGAAAACATTACGAAGCATGTGAAATTCTTAAGCTATATTGTCAACAAGGAACTTTAAAGAAGCCCATGAAAACACATTCAAAGCAGCCTTCCTTCCTTGCTGGCCTTTCATCGGCCTGCTGGTATGACTGGAGGTCTGGGATCTTTGAAGGTGTTATCTAGGGTCTCCTGGTGATCCTGTCTTATACTGCAGATTCCATTAAAGGGGTGGCCTAGTGGTTAAGGTGTTGGACTACTACCAGAAAAAACGGGGTTCGATTCCCAGCACCACCAAGCCATCACTGTGGGTTCCTGAGCAAGGCCCTTAACCCCCAATAGCTCAGTTGTAAGTCGCTCTGGATAAGGGCGTCTGCCAAATGCTGTAAATATAATGTAAATGTAATTAAACAACATCATATTTATCTGATTAGTTATTAAAACACTGACACCTTTAATAACCATTTAACCATTCAGGGTCCTCAGGGGTCACTTGGGTCTGCTGGAGCCTACCCCAGACATAGGACAAAAGGCAGTGGATTTGATTGTGGATTTAAAACTTAGTTTACTTTCAAAGACAACTAGAGTAATAAGGTAGCTGAGATAGGCTCCAGTAGCCCCCCCCTAAACCCAGAGTTAGAGAATAAATATATAATATATTTATATGGAATGTAAATAAATAATAAATATGGAATCTGAATGAATAAATGAATGACTGTCAAAAAAATGACATAACTATATCCTATATCCTGTCAATCGTAACCACATTAGCCAATCATGGTATCTTCTTATGTGGACAGATTATTACATATTCACAGTATAAAAAATGACATGATGAAGAGCCCTTAAACAGAACCAGATTCAAAATTCTCATCTAGGTGGTGCTGTGTATCTGTATATTTATTAAGCATCCACAGTGCAATTCTAATTGTAACTGTGACAGCAGGGATGATTAGTAACCAATCTGGAATGTAACCAGAAATCCACAGAAGGTGAATCATTGGTTATGCCTCAGTAGTTGGTAAATGAGTCACTACAATAGGTGAGCGCTTTTGCTTATGTGGTTGTGCAATTTAGGATCTGCCATTAGGAATGTTTGCGAATGCTGTCCCTACATTCACAGCTAAATGATTTAACTAGAAACTTTCAACATGCTTTGCTGTTTCATGCTTTGTTTCATTTGGTCTGTTAGAGCAGATCGCTAAACGGCTTGCACACACACTCTGGATGTGATGTTTTACCTGTGCTTAAGAGCCCTGTGATGAACTGGCAACCTGTGCAGGGGAATTCATTCTGCTTTTTGCCCTTCAGAGAGCTGCAATAGGCCTTAGAAAACCCTATGACCCTGATTTAGGGAATAAAGGGGTAAAAAAATAAATGAAGGAAGAAATATGCTTAAAAGCTGTGTGATGGAATAGCAACCGGTCCAGTTTGTACCCCTCTTGCCTTTTACCCTTTAGAAAGCTGGGATAGGATCCAGTAGACCCCAGGGACCCCAAATTAGGGAATATGTGGGTATAGAAGATAAATGAATTAATCAGAAAAAAGTACATTGTTCTTTTTCTTGGATCTTTCAGTCTAAATGTGTTGTTGATATAAATTTTAAAGAAAATCGACATACCATATCATACCCCTAATAACAGCCTTAAAGGAAAATACTATCCAACCTATAGAGTTGGCAGGTTTCCAACAATTTCACATATTTAATTGGTCTTCTTTAATTCATTTGTCCATCCATTCATCCATCCATCTTCTTCCGCTTATCGGGCCCCGGGCCGCGGGGGGAAACCCAGACTTCCCTTTCCCCAGACACTCCCTCCAGCACTTCCGGGGGGATACCAAGGTGTTCCCAGGCCAGCCGAAAGATATAAACCCTCCAACATGGTCTTCCCCGGGGCCTCCTGCCGGTGGGACTTGCCCGAAACACCTTTCCAGGGAGGCATCCGGGGGGCATCCTAAACAGATCCCTGAGCCACCTAAGCTGGCTTCCCTCGATGTGGAGAAGCAGCGGCTCAACTTTGAGCTCCTCCTGGGTGACCAAGCTTCTCACCCTATCTCTAAGGGAGTGCACAGCCACCCTACGGAGGAAACTCATTTCGGCCGCCTGTATCCGGGATCTTGTCCGGTCATGACCAAAAGTTCATGGCAATAGGTAAGAGTAGGAACTAGATTGACCGGGAAATCGAGAGCTTCCTTTGCGGCTTAACTCCTACGCCACCAACCTGAAGGGGACATGCCACCTTTTTTCGAATGAGAACCATGGCCTCGGACTTGGAGGTGCTGATTTTCATTCACACTTGACTGCACTCTGCCCCAGTGCATGCTGGAGGTCTTGGCTTGAAGGAGCCAGCAGGACAACATCATCTGCAAAAAGCAGAGATGAGATGCTGTGTTCTCCAAGCCTGACCCCCTCCTTACCCAGGCTCTGCCTGGAAAACCTGTCCATAAAGATAATGAACAGGACCGGTGATAAAGGGCAACCCTGCCGGACTCCAACATGCACCGGAAACCAGTCTGACTTACTGCCAGCAATGCGAATCAAGCTGCACTAGTTGTACAGGAACCGAATTGCCCGTGGTAAAGGTCCCCGGACCCCATATTTCCAGAGCACCCCCCACAGGATGCCATGAGGGACACAGTCAAATGCCTTCTCCAGA
>JAOTQW010070285.1:0-13464 GCA_026260075.1 Sisor rabdophorus
GTGTGTGTGTGTTTGTGTGTGTGTGTGTTTGTGTGTGTGTGTGTGTGTGTGTGTGGACGGCGTGGGATACAAGGCGCTGTACTGCATGAGACATCTTGATAAAGGATGGAGGCTCGCGCGCACTTACGGGTTTGTGATTATCTTTAACTAAAATATAATATTATAGTTTTAGATATTTTACACATTTTCCCAAAAGGTGTGTGTGTGTGTGTGTGTGTGTGTCTATAAATAGCATGTGTGTTTCTGATGGAAGCCGCCCGGTCTGCTTTGTCCTTTCAGTGTTTCCGAGTTTTCTTTCAAATTCACTTATTTACAGACCTTAATCCGACCGACAGGTGATGCAGATGTAATGCAGATGTGATGCAGATGTGATGTGCTGTTATGTGAATGTACTGTGATGTAGATATAGTCTGATGTAGATGTGATGGGATTAAATGTAGAAGTGATGTGGATGTAATGTGATAATCGATTTTTTGTATTTCTGTCTCTCTCTCTCCCAGCAGTGATTCCTCCTCCTGCTGCAGATATGAGTGACACTCACCCTAACACCTCCTTGGTATTGGCGGACGTGCAGGAGGTGAAAAACTTGAGCGTGGCTCTGCTGCCCCTCAATCCCTGGGATGTGGTGCTGTGTGTAACAGGGACACTGGTGTGTTGTGAGAACACCTTGGTTCTTGCTCTGATTGCTTACACCCCCTCTCTGCGAGCGCCAACGTTTGTACTGGTGGCCAGCTTGGCATCTGCTGACCTCCTGGCCGGCCTGAGCTTGATCCTGAACTTTATCATCATCTACATGGTGGACTCTGACTTTGTGCTGTTGCTGTCAGCTAGTCTGCTCATCACTGCTTTCTCAGCCTCGGTGCTGAACGTGCTGGCCATCACTGTGGACCGCTACCTGTCCTTGTACAGCGCTCTCACCTACCACACAGAGCGCGCCATCACCTTTACCTATGTGGTGATGATGCTGGTGTGGTCTACCAGCTCTGCTCTGGGTGCGCTGCCTGTGCTCGGCTGGAACTGTTTGCGTGACGCAGCCATGTGCAGCATCTGTCGTCCAGTTCACAAGAGCAATGCAGCCGCGCTTGCAATCTCCTTTCTTTTGGTGTTTGCCCTCATTCTGCAGCTGTACCTTCAGATCTGCAAGATTGCTGTACGCCACGCGCAGCAGATTGCTGTACAGCATCACTTCAGGGCCACCTCACATGCAGCTTCTGCAGCCAAAGGTGTCTCCACACTGTCAGGCATCTTGGGCACGTTTGCGCTCTGTTGGGTTCCACTGGCCTTGTACTCACTAGTGGCAGATGCTCATTACCCAGCATCCTATATGTACGCCACAGCACTTCCAGCCATCTGCAGCTCCATCATAAACCCCATCATCTACGCCTTCAAGAACCCTGACATCCAGCGCTCACTGAGGCTCGCCTGCTGTGCATGTTCGCCGTATGATTTTACGACACGCCCACGGACACCCAGTGATGTGTAACGACCTGAAAACCACCCCTTCAACTGTGTTCAATCCACTACTTTAACTTGAGCTTCTGTGATGTATGTGATTAGCAGGAACAAGGAGCCTTGTTGTCCACAGCCTACCTAAAAGAAGGAACTCTTTTGAAAATATGATAAACCCCGACACCGGTCTGGTGTTTTCGTCAGGTGCTTTAGCTAAAGTTCTAATCTTCTTTCTAGGATAAATGTTGATGTCAGATATGCGGCGGGACAAAATGGTGGCCACGTCGTTACCCACCCGCTCCTTCTTGGCCTCCTGCTCTCGCTGCTCCTGGACTTTACGCAGCTGAATCCCTGGTGAAAATAAGCATGTTTAGACAAATAAACAGAACAAATAAAAACAAATTGAATTAATATGAAGCAAATTAACCACAAATAAACAGCAGCTCACACACACACACACAAACATGACTTAAACATGAAGACACCAACCGGATATTGTAATAGTGTGTGTGTGGATGTGTGTGTGTGTGTGTGTGTAATGATTATAAGGTGTTTGTACATGTAAATGTGTTCAATGTGTTCAGTCCAAATAATTTTTAAGTTTTTGTTTAGATATGGTAGAGACGATGCTGACATTCAAATTATCACTCAATGTAGTTGCGCTTAGTCGCATTTAAGCAGCGCATAGCTGATGGACGACAAGCGCAACGCTCACTGCTGTGTGAGCAACACATTCATAGATCACATGATTCTGCTAACACTCTGAGGCTGAGACCAGACAAAACCTGTATAAACCTGCAGTTTGGTCATTTGTCCTCCTGAACCTGATGATGTAACCTTCACAATCAGAGCAGTTATTCTAGACACACTAAAAGATATTAGAAAAATTGTAGGCAGATCTTGGACAGATTTTGAATTTTCCCGCTTTATTCTCTAGACACCGTTTAACGTTTGAGATTGTTTTAAAGCAGCGTATAAGAAACTCACATTGACAAAGTTTAATTAATACCTGTAAATGAAGAGTAAACAAGCCGGAGAACGGCAATGGCAAGGAACCAAAACTCTGGTTAAGTCAGCGGGTCAGTTCTCCTTGGACCAGACATACAATACATTACCCATGCTGCAGTAAGAAAAACCCTGGTCTTGTCGGGATGGCCGTCTGGAAAACAAGATCATCGCTGGGAAACTGCCTTATTGTCTCGGAATGCTGAAAGTGACTTTGAGCTGAGAATAACAAAGAAACAGGTCTAGTAAGTGTAGATACCACTCGACAGAACTATCAGGGGTAGATACCCCTGATAGAACCTTATGTGTGTGTGTGTGAGCCAGGGTGAAGAGATCAAAGAGAAAGTGATAAAGACAGACAGACAGAGATTTATCTGACACTCTGACTTTAGTGTCAGCATTTTTTTACGTGGCACTTGAAGGTGGTGTTCGCCATTCGGTCGGTCTCGCGGTTTGTGACGGGTTTCACACTCAACCTTCTCAGTCTCAATGTCTGCTTGGTGCGCTGCACTGTTAGTTTCCTGTCTGTTGTTTGTCGGTTCGTCTCCAGAGGAAAGGCGGTGGGTTGCTGGCTGACAGCGAGGGACAGATGGAGCTGCTCAGATGGAGGCAGAGGATCACGTCATGTCCAGGCTAAACACACTGCTATGATGATGAAGCGCTGAGACTGCATTACCTTCACACCTGATTAACTTTACCTTAAAATAAATCTAGTGATGTTTATAACAAAACTGAATGCTTCTAGCTTTTTAACGAACTAAACAGCATAAACTAACACACACACACACACCTCTCCAGCATCACATTCTGGACACTTTATTTAAGTCTTAGTGTTTAATCTCAGCTGCACTTTGTAATTTCAAGAAAGAGACAGAGAAAGAGAGACAGACGGAGGAACAGACAGAGAGATGTGTATAATCACACATCCCAGGGTTACTCAGATCAGGATGGATTCATTTGGTGTTCGGTTCTTCATTGGGTTCTCTTCCTTACATCTTCTCAGGAATTTTTTTCAATTTCCACTTTCGTCCTCCTCACCTGCGGGTTAAATCTGTGAGGCTGCTCCATGGTGGTGTTTTTCAGTGTTTCTCTCTCAAATATTTGGAACCTTCAAGACATTCATTCAATCAGCAGCATCAGTCACATAAATTCAACAATGTGCAGAAGGATCAAAAGTGAAAGAGGTAAAGAAGTAAAGAGCCGTTCTATTCTTTTATTTTTGACACACACATGCATATGATCCAAATATAACACTTTCAATTAAAATACTGAAATCATCTCATAGGCAGTGTAACAAAACCTCTACAGAGCACAAATCACCTCATAAACCAGTCCGGATACGGGATTAATTATTAATGCTTACATCTAACATCTGGAGCTGTGAACAGATATTACATAGCACAATAACTCCCAACCGCCACATACACACCACCACATCAGTCCTTGCTGCACACACGCACACACACCTTTATTTGATTTAATTTTACAAAGAAAAGAGGCAATTAAGTACTTTAGATTTTTAGGTTTAAAGATAATCATTGATTAAAAAATCAAGCAGTCACTATGGTAACATGAATACTCACCACAGCACTGATAACTAAACGAGGAGAGCGGTGGGCTACCGGAGCAGAGGAGTGTGTGGTGGAGCAGAGCAGGATTTCAGTGCAAGTGGTGGTGGTGATGTTGATGATGATGAACGGATGACTGATTTCTGAAGCGAGTTGCAGAGGAAGCAGCCAGTAAAGGTGTGTTTAGATACAGATCAGAGTTTAGAACATGTGTGTTGGTGGTAATAGTGTGTTACACATATATAAACACTTAATACTCAAGTAATTTTAATACCCAATCCAACACCACAGTGAGAAGATGCATTAAAGTTCACAATCACACACATACACAGTATGATAACATCTGGAGTTCACACTGTATAATGTTTCTGTGCTTATCAATTACAATATTCAATCTCAGTCTGTATTTCCTGTCACATAGACTCCTGCCTTACCTCCTGTCTGTCTGTCTGTCTGTCTCTCTGTATGAGGAGAGTGTGTGTGTTCCGCAGTGATGTGTACAGACTGTGAGTGCTCGGCGTGTCTCCTCAGTCAGACCATTCGTTCTCCTCTGGCTCAGAGTCCTCGTCTGATTCGCTGTACTCCACTGCGATGCGGCGGGACAAAATGGTGGCCACGTCGTTACCTACCGGCTCCTTCTTGGCCTCCTGCTCTCGCTGCTCCTGGACTTTACGCAGCTGAATCCCTGGTGAAAATAAGCATGTTTAGACAAATAAACAGAACAAATAAAAACAAATTGAATTAATATGAAGCAAATTAACCACAAATTAAACAGCAGCTCTGTAACGATGGCCACTTTATCAGGAACACCTGCTGCTTTACACAGTAAACCAATCAGCCAATCATATGACAGAGATTCCGATATTAACCCTAACCCGAGTTGATCACATGGAAATATCTGATGAGGAAATGAAAGTGTTATTTAAGTGAAATAATCACCCTTTTTTGTTTTCAGTTGATAAAAAACCTAATAATCAGATTTCTTTTTTAATGTTAGTTTTTAAAATCCACAATGTTTTTACCTTTAAAACATAAAAAAAAATAACACATTACTAACACATAACACAAGTTCATATAAAATATTTTGCATGGATGAGGACAAAAAGCAGCTGCTCTAAAAAAATTCACCTCTGCGGATGGCGGCCAGCAGGTCACTGCGAGCGTCACTTATGGGGATCAGGGGCACCGTTCCCTTTCTGGGCAGCGTGCCCTCTCCGGATGGGTGAGCAGCAGCTCTGGCGGGAGATGGAGCATGTGTTGGAGGCCCTGGAGGTGGAGGAGGTGGGGCAACCGGAAGAGCAGCACCGGGGTGGGAAGGAGACGGGACATAAGCTGAGGGCGTTGCAGGGGGTGGAGATGGGCTGTAGGGGCGGGACAAAGCTGACGCTGTTCCCGGGGCCAAAGCTGGAGGAACAACCGTGCTGTCGAATGCTGTCTGCGCTGACGGGATAACTGGGGGAGGAGGGGGAGGAGCGGGGGGAATAAAATGTTCCTGCATCTGACGGCCACTGGAATGAAAAAAAAAAATGTGATTACTTTAAAGATGAAAGAGTATTGATACATCAGTGTGAATTATGTTATTATTATTTTATATTTCTCCTCCCTTAAAATTTTTTATAAGTTATATGTTTATTACGAAGAAAATAAAACTTGTCCTGAGAGGAGCTATACAGGTCTATACCTGTAGTCTTTGGTAGCAGAAGGTCGAGGCCCATTAAGAGAGGAGTCAGAGGGCGGAGCTCCATGGTGCTGCTGTACACGGCCCAGTGAGTGCTGCCGCATGCTGATGGAGGTGGAAGCTGGAGGTCTATATGCACGGTCCAGTGACTGAGTCTGGGTGTGTCCGGCCTCCTTCATATCACTTCCTGCTCCAGCTGCATCCTGAGGATGATTAGGGCTGGTGGGGTATGAATGTTCATCCGAAAGTCCAGACCTGTAAGTGAAGACAGCGTGAGTGTTACCGAGGTCTCCAATAGAAGGACATCATCCTGTAATAACATGTCAACCCATTGCACTACAGCACGCCACTCCAGAAATCTCACACCTGTCTGGAGATAAAGAGCCTTCAGATGAGATGCCGTGGTAGGGAGACGGCGTGAGGCGAGTGTCTGGACGGAACTCCTTGTCGTAAGCCATCATGTTCCACTCCTGCCGCCGGTTCCGAGCCTTTCGCACCTTCTTAACTTCACGAGTTGGATCTTCCAGATGTTTTTGCTCTTGCTAACATCGATATAAAAACCATGAGCACATCATCTATAAAAGCAGTTCCAACAGTTCAACTTACCCTAAAATCCAAACCAATGATTTACGACTCTCTCTCTCTCTCTCTCTCTCTCTCTCACACACACACACACACACACACTCTCTTTGTCTCTTCCACCCTCTTACATACACCCTCTCTCTCTCTAAACTCTCTGCAAGAGATTTAAAAGAGTTGAATCCCCTTTTTGGACTGCCACTTTACCGTGGTGAAGGGGTTTGAGTGCCCGAATGACCCTAGGGGCTTGTCGGGGCTACATGCCTCCCCATAGGGTCTTCCAAGGCAAACAGGTCCTAGAGGATACGCCATACCAAGAGCAGTCCAACTGCCCCTTAATGAACAAAAAAACCCAACCAATCTGGAGGGAGGCTGACGCCTACGGAGAGGAAAGCAGAGCCTTGAAAACACTGTATACATTAACAAGAGGCTGGGGGCTTGGAGCTAAACCATCACTGATGTCACTGAAGCTGTTGGCAAGGCACCATGGGTGAATGAGATCTGCCATGAATACGTCGTGGGATGTTGTCGTGGGATGTTGTGGGGCTGTCTTGGCTGACAGGCCTCTGCAGCATTGCATGATGTTGAATACAGTAACTCTGGACTGGCAGAGTTGTCACTCTTTTTAAGAAGGGGGTTACTCTTTTTAAGAAGGGGGACTAGAGGGTATGTTTCAACTACAGGATGATTACACACCAAGGGGTATCCCGTCCCTGTACAACCAGAGCGGAAGCTTGGTTTGCAACCAGTGAGCCCGACTTGTTCCCGGTCCATGTTGAATTCCGGCAGGGTTGCCCTTTATCCCTGGTCCTGTTCATTATCTTTATGGACTGGATTTCTAGGCACAGCCTGGGGCAGGAGGGATGTCAGGCTCATCTCTGCTTTTTGCAGATGTTGTTGTTCTGTTGGCTCCATCAGGCCAGGAGTGCTTCAGCATGCTTTGCTTACAAGTGAGGAGAAAATGGAGCAGGAGATTGACAGGCAGAACTAAGCATCTTCTGCCACAATGCAGTCGATGTACAGGTCAGTCGTGGTGAAGAAGGAGCTAGGCTGCAAGGCGAAACTCTCGATTAACTGTTTAATTGTACGTTCCTACTCTCACCTGTGGCCATGAACTTTGGGTCATGAATAAAAGGATTTCTCTGTAGGTTGGCTGGGTGCTCCCTTAGAGATAGGGTGAGGAGCTTGGTCATCCAGGAGAAGCTCAAATTTGAGCCGTTGCTCCTTCACATCGAGAGAAGCCAGCTAAGGTAGCTTGGGTATCTGCTTAGAATGCCTTTCAGACGCCTTCCTGGGCAGTTCTTCTGGTCATGTCCTGCCTGGAGGAGGCCCTGGAGAAGACCTTGGACACGCTGGAGAGACTATGTTTCTCGGCTGGCCTGGGAATGCCTTGGTATTCCCCCCCTAATGCTGGAAAAAGTGTCTGGGAAGAGTGATGTCTGGGTGTCCGTGTCTAGGCTGCTGCCCCCGCCACCCGGTTTTCATATAAGCGGTAGAAGATGAATTGATGGATGGATGGAAAGAGTTGAATTTGCCAGACAGATGACAAATTGCACATGGAATTGAACGCACACATGCACACACACTCACACACACACACACACAAACACCTTCTGTCTTCTTTTTTCTTTTCTCTTGTTCTCAGTGGCCTGCAGCATTTTTTCCTTCCAGAGGTTGAAGAAGTACGAGGGATCTGTGTAGAATTTCAGTCCGTCCTTCTTGTCGTCTCTGTAATGCAGTGAACCTTTACTGAAAACTTTTCAGACTATAAAAACTAACAATCATTTTACTAGTGGTGGAAATTGTGGTGGTTGCAGAGGTGGGGGTGGTCATAAGTCCCTAAGAGAAGGTGAGCAAGTGGTTTGGATCATCTAACAAACCTGTATGGCGTGAGGATGTTTAGAGGAGGAGGCTTGTCACAGCGCTGGTACATCTCCATCACTGAGTTGAGGATAGAGTTCCTGGAGACCACCTGCTGGTCCTGGATGGTGGAGCTTTTAAACGCTTTCCTCATGTTGATGTCTTGCAAAGACACTAAGAACCACATGCATACACACCATTACTATACAGTAATGTTCTTAGCAAACTATACAATTAGAAATTAATTTAGAACATTTCTTTAAATTCACTTCAGTTCGTACCTTCTTCGACGGTGGAGTCCAGCTGAGTGACCTTTACTGCCAAAAGGTCCACCTTCTCCTGCAGGCTGTTCATACGGATGTAGAAGCTGTTGGCTTCATTAAACAGCTCACCAAAGATGTCCTCTGCATGTCTACCTGCACCAATATGAACACACACACACAGTATATGTAGATGTACATTAGGCACTAGCATGAGAACTCTCAGCTGCATGTGTGTGTATGTTTGTTTGTAAATTACTGAGTCCTCCCAGCTGTTTAATGATGGCGGCGAGCGTGCTGTTGGTCACACACTCCAGCTCACTGGTCACTCCTTCAGGCAGTGCTCCTCGACACAGGTGTCTAGGCTCAATAATCCGTTTTACCAGTGGCATGGCTGTCAGGATCACACACACACACACACATACAGGTGTTAGCGAAAAAAACCTTTGAGGCGTGTCTATATGCTGTAAATAAGAGGGATGTGAACTGGTGGAAGCATCATGCTATGTAAATTCTCCTCCACAGTGCAGACCTGCAGCTGGTTGCTATAGTAACAGCACTTTTTGTTAGCAGGTTGCCATGGTTATGTGTTCTGAGCTACACTGATTTTTCTACCATCTTCATTAACTTTCTGGTCCTGACTGATATAGTGATATTCCGAGATGAGTATAAATATGTAGATTATAATAAGTATGAGGTCTATGAAGTATGAAGAGTATGTGGAGTCTGATGAGTATTATGAGTACAGTAATTCTCCAACTCTTCTATTCCAGGAGTGATAATTTACTTGCAGTGCACACACACACACACACACACACACACTTCTGACTTTGGGTTCAGTAGAATTACGATTGTGTGTGTATGTGTGTGTGTGTGTGTGTGTGTGTGCATGAGTTTTTTATGATCTGGATGAAATAATGAGCTCCGTGTCACACAGCAGCTTTTATCCTTATTTTTAACTCCATTCAGTAACAACACGTGTCACAAGCATATAGCATTGGGCTTACTGACTAGCATGTGGTCATCATATGACTACAACGTAAAAGAATCATTAATAAAACTAATCAAAAAGTTAATAAAAAAAAAAAAAAAAAAAAGTTTGTGTTTTGCAAAGAAATCAAAGAAAAATGGTTTCCTCCAGGTATGTTTTTGGTTAAGGGAATCAAACCCAGGTCCTTCTGGTATTAATTCAACAACTCAACCACCAAAGCAGCGCTTTCCCATATGAGGAATATTAACAACTATCAAAAACAACCAAGAGGGAAAAAAAGTTTATTCATTCATCTTCTATATCCGCTTATTCCCTAACTCTGGGTCATGGGGTCTGCTAGAGCCTATCCCAGCGAACATAGGGCGTTAGGCAGGGGTACACCCTGGACAGGTCGCCAGTCCATCGTAGGGCCGCACAAGAACAACCGCACACACACACTCACACTCACCCCTACGGGCAATTTAGAGTCACCAAGAAACCAGAGTACCCAGCGTAAACCTACGTTAGCACGGGAGCACAGAAATATCTCTTGCCTGAAAATTGAACCTGGGACCTTCTTGTTGTGATGCGACCGTGCTCACCACTATGCCACCGTGCCCCCTAAAGTAGAAGTCATTGCTTATAATAAAATGTTTGTATTTCATTAAATTCTGGAGCATCGGATCTATATTTAGCATCAGATCCTCCCCTCAGCGGGAGAGCCTCACCTTTACACCTCCAGATATCAGCTGTAAACACTGGTTTATTTAGTTCTGATCTTAAGTTTAGGTTTTTAGTTCAGGTTGAAGCAGAAACACAAACGCAACTGTATGTTCAACAGAGCCCCAAATAACAGAATCAATGAAAGACAAAACCCAGCTGAGAAAGATCAGACTTATTTTTTATATTACAGGATTTTGACCTTAAGTGAGAATCAAAAGCAGCAGGTAAAACGGTTTAACACTAAAACAACCAACATTCATTTACTATTAATACCACAGCAGTGTCTGTGTCTGTGTGTGTTTGTGTATGATGATGTGTACTGGTGTTATTTCTCATTACGTCATTGGGCTGATGGGGGGGGGCTTCTCTCCAGATACGCCCCCCCTTCCCAGTATTATAGCAAATATGACATAATTTCTCCAACGTTGAAATATGCTTACAGATTATTTGCTTTAAATGTCGGTTACATCAAAGAGGTTGCACATCTGTACGCTTGTAGACAGACAGCGGTGTGATGGACTGACCGAAAATAACAAGGATTAATCAGTAGAAATTAAAAATGTCTCACTTACCAGCGGCGGGGGCGCACTCTCCTCTCTCTCTCGCTTTCTCTCTCTCTCTGATCTCTCTCTATTAGCGGGATTTGGGTTCTTCACCAGACTTCGACTTTACAGATGTGCGCCATATTTAACGGACACGAAGATGAGAAGATCACGTCTATACGGACATTTGGATGGAGGGGGCGCGCCTCCTTCGCGTGCGCGCGCTCGTTTCCCTGGCAGCGAGCGCACCGCAGCAAAGACCAAACGAGGCATGCGCTCCACCAAGAGCGTCGGCTGCGCGTAACATGTAGCGTGTTGGGGTGGAGAGGCTCCGGTCATTTTTCTGATGGAGATGTTTCCTGTGCTGTAAAAAAAAAACTTTCAGTGGCCCGGTTCACCTCCACTGCAGCCGAATGCAATATTTATTCAATATTTCATCAAGACCTACAGAAATAAATGTTCAGATATTCAAAGAAGTACATTTAACTTGTTGAAAACACAGTGACGCTATATTAGCATGGGGTTACACACACGTGGGGTTACACACACAAACACACACACACACACACGTCTTTCTGTGCTCTCTGCGCTTTCGTGGGTTACTTTAGTCCAAAAAATGACATCAGGTGACTCTTATTTGCCCATAGGGTAGTGTGGGGGGGGGGCGAGCTGTCCACGGTGTACCCCTGCCTCCCTCCCTATTTGCCCTGGGATTTGGGATATTGATGAGTGCTGCAGGCGTGACCAGAACTCGCAGCAGCAGCTCAGCACAGAAATAAGTTGGTGGTGTCGTAAAGCTTCTCCTCTATTTACACCACAGTAAAATATATCGCACCAATGGGAAAAAAGATGACCACCTGAAAGGAGTGAATGTGGTTGTTCGACTGTATGTGGCCCTGCGATGGACTGGTGACCCAGGGTTCGGGAATAAGCGGGTATAGAAGATGAATGAACAAATGAATTAATGTAAACTGAACAGACGAGGCCCACCACGTCACGTGATCTACTTAATCACGTGACACGAGTCGCGTTTACTAAACATTTGCGCTCGCGGAAAGCTGTGCCTCAGTGATGTCCATTATCTCAGTCCGCTTAGCTTAGCATAGCCGCGACGTTGCATTTCCATAATTTAACATCATTAGCGTTAAATATGGTGTAAAAACAGAGGAAGATGAATCTCCGTGGATTCTTCCAGGATTTTAACCCGAGGTAAAACCTCTCCGGCAGAGTGACTGTTTTTATTTTTGTTGTGGTTAGCAATTAGCTATGGTGAAAGGCTTAGGTTTAGCATTAGTATCCTGAGAGGACAGCTCTGTTTAGTCCTCAGTCAGTCTGTTTAGTCCTCCTGTGAAATTACAACAAACTACTTTGTTGTAATTTCACAGTTTTAAATCACACCGAATTTTATCTGCCAATGACTGAACATTACAGCAGGTATAACAGTCGGCATTAGTGAGAGTTTAGAAAGCTGTACATACCTTAGACACATTTGGTGAAGAAACACTGGAGCTGCTGGGGTTAAAGAATCTTTTGATTCCTGTGATTTGTTTGATTCTAGTGATTTTGGTGACTCTTAATTAAGCGAGTTGGAAGATGTATGAATGAATGAATGAATGTTAACACACAAGTTGTTAAAACCTCTGTTTCTTAATGTGCTTCTGTGCTTCTGACTTTATAACAGTTAATAAGTTAATAGAACTTTCCAGAACCCAGTTGGTTTTTCTTCAGACCCTAAAGCACCATCAGCAATTACTTGTAATATTTCTTTGAGTTGCGCTTTTGTACACTGGCGATTTGTCCTAAAGCAGATTTACACATCAGTTCTAATTCTAGAGAAATTATGGATAGACATCAGTTCGTCCCTGATTGTCCTTGATGAGCAGGCCGAGGCGATGGTGGCAGGGAGAAAATCCATGAGATGGTAATAGGAAAAAGTCCCAGTCCAGACTCACCAGAGACCTGTCCTTTTTTGGATGATAAACAAAGAGCAGGAATTACGCAGTCACACTGTGTGTGTAAACAACTGTGGACATAAATCCTCAGAGAACAGCTGGCAGAGTGGAGGCCTCCTCATTCACCATAGCGATGTAACCATCATCACTCAGAGATTAATTTATTAGTAAACATTATTTCAATTTGTGCAGTATTATTTATTAAGGCTTTTATCTGGACAGTATAGATTACAGCAGATATCACACATTTATTAGACTTAAAACCTGCCTGTAAATTAAAGAGTTCTTTTTTACTTTAAAAAAATTGTTATTAATCAGTTGGAATAATAAAAATAATTTCACCTCAGTAATTCAGAAATATGAACAGATAAACACTTCCCATCGTTCTTCTCTTGCAGTAAATTCCTGATTTATGCGTGTCTGCTGCTTTTCTCGGTGCTGCTGTCCCTACGCCTGGATAGAAGTATAGAATGGAGCTACTGGGCTGTGTTTGCACCCATCTGGCTCTGGAAGCTCTTGGTTATCATCGGGGCATCAGTGGGCACTGGGGTATGGGCTCACAACCCTCAGTACAGGTCAGTGCACATGCACATTGTTGCATAATTACAGAACTCTTAGTAATTATTTGAGTTGTAACAGGACTGCAAAACTACGAAAACATAAGGTTTAGGTTAAAGTGTTTAACTGATACAAGAAAGACCAGGGTTTGATTCCCAGCACCACCAAGGGCTCCTGAGCAAGACCCTTACCCCTCAATTGCTCAGATGTACGTTGCTCTGAATAAGGGTGTCTGCCAAATGCTGTCAATGTAATGTAAACTGTTATATTGTGGACAATTTTTAAATAGAATTGCAATTTGCATTTGTAATTGTGTTTTC
>JAOTQW010070359.1:0-13443 GCA_026260075.1 Sisor rabdophorus
CATCTTTAGTTCCGCTACTTCCAGCTCTGCCACCTGTCTCTTTTTCAGTGCCACTATATCTGAACCATACATCATAGCTGGTCTCACCACAGTCTTGTACACCTTTCTCCTAGCTGAGATTCTCCTGTCTCCTGATAATTTTAATTATTTGCTAAATGATGTAAATATAATTGTACATTAAAGCAATGTGTGATTTTATTTAAAAAATAAAAATGAAAGTCTGGTTAAAAACAAATTTGTTCTTAACTGTTATTAATAATAGTCTGACAAAAGTAAAAAGTACATGCCGTTTTAAAAAAATAGCTATGGGAAATACATTTCTATTCTACCTGGATACTTGGAACTGGTCGTCCCTGCCTGCTGTGAAATAGATAAGAGAGAAAGAGAGAGAGAGATAAGAGGCCAGGAACATACGGAAACAAAAAGAAAGTCATGTCTGCCCTGGGAGAGGCATGCGGGTAGATGCTCTGATATAATGCACAGCATGACATCATGTAGCATTATTTATTTCACGACAGGCTGAAGTCTATGTGCATAGTGCTTTTAGAGGTAAACACTATATAAACACAGCAAAATGGCATAATGGCATACCCAGAGGGAACCCATGCAAGTGCGGGGAGAACATGCAAACTCCACACAAAGACCCCAAGCCTGGGATTCAAACCCAGGACCTTCGTGAGGCGACTGTGCTAACCACTACGCCACCACGCAGCCTGTATTTTCAGTTAACTTGAGGAAATGGCAATCTGACAGGTTTAACAGAAAAACATAAATGAAATATGTGTCTTATCTCAAACAATCAGTTATGATTGATTTCCATGCTGCACTGTTTTAGTTTTCTTTTCTTCAAAATTCTTCAAAACCTGAGTTTACACCCGAGCTGAAATATCACACTCCGGTCTCTGTTTTGGGGCCGGGCGGTGGCCTAATAATTAGCACAATCGTCTCACAACAAGACGGTCCTGGATTCGGATCCCAGGCACGGGGTCTTTCTGTGCGGAGTTTGCCTGTTCTCTCCACGCTTCTGTGGGTTTCCTATGGGTACTCCGGTTCCCTCCCACAGTCCAAAAACATTTGGTTGATTTGTGATGTGCGCTGGGATTCTCCGCGTTCGGGGATAAGCTGGTATAGAAGATGAACGAATGAACCCTGTTTTGCAATATCCACAGCATTTCGTCTCTTTGGGCCTGTTAAAGAGTTTGTAATCTGACTGATTGCTTCTGTGGACAGGTGTTATACAGGTAACAAGCTGAGAGAAGTTAAGAGAGTCCCTTTAAATACGTTATTTTAAAAGAATGCTTCTAATCTCAGCCAGAAATCTTGCTGACTGACAGAGAAAATTAATTTATAATTTTGTGGAAATGTGACTTTCTGGATGTTCATTCATTCATTTTCTCATCCGCTCATTCCCTAGCCTGGGGTCACGGGGTCTGATGGAGCTTATTCCAGAGCACATCGAGCGAGAGGTAGGGGTAGGTTGCCAGTTTATTGCATTTCCACACACAGATGAACAACCACACACTCTCATACTCAATCAGAGTATCTGGAGGAAACTCATACAAGCATAGGGAAAACACGCACAGAAAGACCTCGGAATTGTACCCAGGACCTTCTTGCCGTGAGGCAAACGTGCTAACCACTACACCACCGTGCCAACCCATTTCCTAAATGTTTTTGTTGTTATTCTCTCGTTTACATTAGAATAAACCTAACACTAAAATCATGGACAGATCATTTTTTTGTTAGAGGGCAAATGCTAAATACTTTCACTGAAGATAGATACATTTTAAATTGATAGAAACAATTTTAATGTAAATATAAAAATATTTTATTGTTGGAAAAGTTGTAGATTTTCCAACAGTACAAAAACATGTATGTTACATCGATTGTTGACTAAATTGTACATAGGAATAAATGTGAGTGTGTGTGGTTGTATAGAAGATAAATATGAATAATAATGAATGAATAAATTAATGAAAGGTATGTCAAGTCATGGGTTTTTTTTAACTATCTTTTTCCTCTATAAAGCTTATAAACTCTGCAACTGAAAATGTTCTTGGATGCTAGTGCATTACTTCACAGCACCAAAACTACTTCAAATAAAAATACACAGCAGTGTGAGATAATTGCAGAGAAGATAACAAAGCATGGACATATATATTGTGCCTAAGCACACCTTGTGGTGGAAATCTTAAAATTAGAACTGCTCTGATGGAATGTTCTCTTCCTATACAATCCTCCAGAGAAATAAACATTTCCTTTCACACATGACCTTTCCTTCGTCCTTGATGTTGACCATGAGTAAACAAGCACAGATCACACACTAGTTCCCTTTGTTTACAGTAATATATTGAAATGTGCATTAGTAATTTGGAACCAGGAGGAAGTTTAACATGAGTTAATGTTCTACTGCTCTCGTGTAGCCAAACATTTAGGCTGTTTTTACACCTGTAGATGGATTTCTCTGTTTAAAAACCAGGAGTTAAACAGCTACAATGTTGCAATTTAATCCTAGTTTGGTTGGCATTCACAAGGCAATATGTTCAAACAGACCAAACTAGGTTAATACAAGACATGTGCAAGTAAACGGTTTAAATGGTCAAAATGCATCTGGTCATTTTCAGGATTTCGCTTAAAATTGTCATCAGCCAGGATGCATAGACTCATACAGACAGCATTATCTTGGTGCGGATCTGAGCGCGATTGCCATGTTCACATATGTGAACTAACCAAACTAAGGTAGGAAACGTGTGAAGGGGTGGCCTCTTGGTTAAGGTGTTGGACTGATACCAGAAAGACCAGAGTTCGATTCACTACCAAGCCACCACTGTGGACTCCTGAGCAAGGCCCTTAACCCCCAATTGCTCAGCTGTAAGTCACTCAGGAAAAGGGCATCTGCTGTAACTGTAAACGCAACACAAATGCTTAGATGTGAAAACGCCCTTAGGCTAAAAGCAGAGGATCTCTGCTCCATTGCAGTGTTGGTAGTAGTACAAGAGGACATTTGGCTGACATGTAAAGCACCAAATCATAGTTGTTTAGAGGTGTGAAAATGTTAAAGTACAAAATGTGGAAGAAAACAGACTGCTGTGAAAGTTTTAATTTCAGAAAATTTTGCAAATAGAACTGTTTGGATCAAGAACATTAAATCATCTGTTAAATCCAGACCTTTCCAAAGTGTAAATCCAACATATTCCAAAGTGGAAATAAACACAAAGGTAGCTATATCATTTTTTTATTTTAAATGAGTAAAATAAGTATTTAGCCCCTTTGTAAAACATGTACTTGGTATCAAAACCTGTGTTGGTGGTCACAAAGGTCAGATGGTTCTTGGTCAGTTGGTCATCAGGTTTGCACCCATCTGGGTGGTCATCAGGTTTGCACCCTCACCCAAGGAGGGATTTCAGTCATTGACAAAGTCATTAAGGATTCGAAGTTCAGACATTAAGCTTCCTTCATTGATTTTCTATAGGATTAAGGACTAGAGACTGCCTGGGCCACTCCAGGATGTGCTTCTTCTAAGCCACTTCTTCGTTGTCATGGCCATATGTTTTGAGTCATTGTCATGCAGAAATACACATTCACATGGTAAGTTGAGTTGCTGTCAAAGAGCCTAATTTTGGTCTCATCTGACAACAACACGTTCACCCAGTTGTCCTCTGAATCATTCAGGTGATCTTGTGGTAGTTGACACAGGGACAGCATAGCTGACCCTGCGCTCGGACCCCAACCCTCTATGGTGGAATATGCAAAGAAATGCAGTGGTCTTGACTCAAATTTGAAGGATCTTTAGTTTTTTTTTTTACAGTTTAGCTGCTCATGTTTGTGCCGCATTACACTGAAAAGTGTGTTTTGAAATACGCATTAGTGTACTTCATTTGAACCTCTCTCTATCTCTAACCCAGAACCTCTCTCTATCTCTAACAAAGGGTGCGATCAAAAACAAAATGCATCAGCACTTGAAACATTGTGCTGAGTGCAACAAAGTGCTAATCACAGACATTAGCTTCCCATTCTATAACATTTGTTGAAGCAGCCATGTTGAATTATTATGCTGAGCACACACACATCATTGATGAATGCTGACTCACTGGCACAGTGTCCAGACACTGCTCCAGGTTCTTTACGTGTTTACCAAACACATTTAAATTGGCTGATTATCTAGTTATATCTCAGTCCGCGAATATTTATTATTAGCACTACAATTTCTTTTATTTTGGTTAGTAAAAAGCAGCTTTCCAAAGCTAAAACAAATGATTATAAATAGACAATTGATTCTGATGCACACATTTTCTCATGACCATCACATGAACATGGTCATAGTTACATGAAAGCTGTAACAAACCATTAGCAATTCAGCTATCCAGTAGTAGCTGTTTATCTCGACTCTAACAATCATGTTTTTCTAAGCTTTCAAACGAATTGATTGATTTTGCCGCACTTTAGTTCTGTTTTTCCAAACTGAACCAATCTAACAGATAAAAGAACAAATGTCCTGAACTTTACTTCAACATTATGATAATTATGTTGAGAGAATATGCAGTTTTTTTTAGAGAATATACATATTCTTAAACAGTTCAAAGCAGAAATACATACAAAAAAAGGAATTATTATAAAAAAGGAGAAGGACAACAACAATATTTTTTCTTCTTCATATTAATAATATAAATATAATTAAGGGCAGCACAATGGCTTAGTGGTTAGTGGTTTTTGCTATGTTGCCTTACAGCAAGAATGTCCTGGGTCTTTCTTTGTGGAGTGTGCATGTTTTTTCCATTCTTGCATAGGTGTACTCCACGTTCACTGGTTTTAGGTTGATTGGTGAGTCTAAATTGCCCATAGGGGTGAGTGTAAGTGTGTGGCCCTGTGGTGGACTGGCATCCTGTCCAGGATAAACCCTTCCTGCCTTTTGATCTTTCACAGAGTTGAGATAGACTCCAACAGACCCCCTGACCATGAATTAGGGAAGCCTAGAAAGCTAACATTAGTCACTAATAGAATAATGTTTATTATGTCATTATGTTCATTTAATTATTCATCCTCTAAACCTTCTTAATCCCTATTTCGGAGTCACTGGGGTCTGCTGGAGCCTATCCCAGTACACATAGGGCGAGAGGCAGGGGTACACCCTGAACAGGTCGCCAGTCTAATAACACTCATTCACTTTTATCAACCCAATGTAAACGTACTTGTCGGAAACCCACACAAGCACAGAAAAAACATGCAAACTTCGCACAGAAAGACCTGGAAAGCTAACCCACTATCTTCTTGCTGTGAGGTGACTGTGCTAAACACTACACCACCATGCCTGTCATTGTATTTTTATTTCAAATTTCATTTAAGTATTGTATTAAAATGAGATGTAAGAATGGATAAAATACCACATTGTGTATGTACAGTTAGGAAACAGTGAATGGAAAGAGTGCTGTGGGTAAAAAAACATTACACTTTTACATGTGGAACAGAAAAAAAAACTATCAGAGATATAATGAAAAGGTATGTTATGTCACATTACCATTTCTCTATCTATCTGTATCTATATATTTATTTAAGAATTCTGTACTACACTAATTCCTTCATCTGAAATGATCAGAGTCATGCTTCTCATTAAATATCCTGACAAGTGATATTTTATGACAGAGGGGAGAACTCTCTCGCTTGCTCGCTCACTCGCTCTTGCACGCCCTCTCTCTCTAAGAATCTCTTTTTAATGCGGGATGAATATTAGCTCCAGTTGAACAAGCCTGTGTCTTGCTGGTGTGAGGTGTAGCTGGGTAGATAAAGAGTAAGCCATGTGAGTGAGAGGTTTGTGTCATCTGCAGTCGGCACAGATTGAAGACACAAAAAGCCGCTTTGTGAATTCATTACAACATATTCTGCAAAAACCATGGCAGCACAACTGTGGAATACACACTAGTCTAAGTGTGAGTTTATAATATCATCGGTCATAAAAAACCTTCACGAATGTTAGGACTACTTAACATTACTATGTATATATAAAATGATCACAGTAATTGATCTGTTTCTGTAGATCATATTACACAATGAACAATTTTAAGATAACAAAATGTTATGCATTTTTAGGAAAACTAATTCGAATCATTTTTCTTTGTTTATTATTTGTATTTCTTTTTTTTTTTTTTTACAGTAAGCACTGTCCCAAAGAAGCATTACCAAAATCTGGATGCACCTTATGCACTACTAGCACAAACACTCACATTTTCTAAAGTATGGTTATGTAAATGCTTTTATTTTATATAATATACTTTTTACAGCACATAAAAAATCTCTCTTTGCCTATCCCATCATAGCAAGTTGGGGTCAGAGCGCAGCCCCCCAGGAGCAGAAAGGGTTAATGGTCTTGATCAAGGACCCAACAGTGACTGGCTGTCATTGGAGGTGCTTGAACCCAGATCTCTCTGGTCTTCAGTTTAACAACTCAACGCTGTAACCATTTAAGCCACCACTACTGCACCACCGGTATTTTGAGAATGTTGTGAACCATAAGGCAGTAGCAGAAGCCACAGTTTTTAGATGTTTAGATGTTAAACGTAATTAATAAAACGCCATATCTTTTTTAAAATCTTTTAAATTTCCTTTACTTCTCAAATTGAGAGTGGCACGGTGGCATAGTAGTTAGCACAGTAACAATAGGTATAAGAGTGAATGTGAGTGTGTGTTTGTGTGGTTGTTAATCTATGAGTGGCCCTGGGATGGATCGGCAACCTATCCGATGTACACCTGCATTTTGCCCTATGTGTGCTGGGATAGACTCCAGCATACAACTGTGGTTCAGAGTTAGGGAATAAGCGGGTATAGAAGATAAATTAATGAATGAATTTTATTATTGCCAGACCAACAAGCACCAAGCATCAAAGCTTGCGGCCTAGTAGTTAAGGTCGGACTGCACCAAAAATACCAGGGTTTGACACCAAGCCATCAATGTGGGCTCCTGAACAAGGCCCTTAACCTTAAAGTGCCCACCTCACTATATATCAACTAAATTATTGTGGTCAATACAATGCTGTTAAATCCAAAATAATACGAGAATGTAAAACAGTAACAAATATAACTACATAAAGGTTCTGTTTATAAATGCTGTTCGACAGTGTGGCACGTCACTGCCATGACGACGTGATGTAAGCATTAGGGTTAATGATGCCATAGCCTACTGTGTTATGGCAAAACACAGATTTGAGCACATGTTTATGGACCCATAATTGCCATTGCTTCTGACTTCCAACTCCTCTAGGCACAACTTTGGTAGATCCAAATTGCTTTCTAATAAGACCAAAAAAACAGCCAAAACTATAAAAGGAGACAAAAATAATAATAACAATACACTGAAAAAACTAATTTTGTAGACACTAATGTTATAATATTTTAAGAAGGTTCCTTATGGGTGGCATACAGTGGTAAGCACGTTCGCTTTACAGCAAGTAGGTCATGGGTTTGATTCCCGGGTCTTTTTGTCCGGAGTTTGCATGTTCTCCCCGCACTTGCAAGGGTTTCTTCCAGGTACTCCGATTACCTCCCACAGTCCAAAGACATCAGGTTGATTGATCATTCTAAATTGTGCTTAGGAGTGAGTGTGTGTGGTTGTGTGTGTGGCCTGTGATGGACAGGCGTCCTGTCCAGGGTGTACCCCTACCTCCCGCCCTATGTGCACTGAAATTGGCTCCAGCAGACCCCCGTGACCCCGAATTTGGGTATAAGCGGTAAAAAAATGAATTATTAATTCCTTATTTGAGGCACATAAATACTTTTTAACGCTGAGACAGTGTTACAATCATACAGTGATGGGAAGTTATGGGGAAGTTATATGGATAAATCTTAGTTTTATGACATAGTAGCGCTTAATGTCCAGTTGAATGGAGTGTTACTGTACAAGCCCAGGCAATATGGGAATGTGACACCATTTTACAAGACCTCTTCAGTCCATTATCACTGAAGTGATTTATTAGGATATGCTGAACGTTCTACTGGGGCTTACAGTTTGTACTGAAGCTACAGCATAAAATAAAGCACCCAAGAGGAAAACCAGTTTACTTCTCTAAATAATTTGATCAAAATAAAGTAACAACTAAATAAACAGCTAAATCCATAAAACAGAGGCTTCTCTGTGCATTCTGATGTAAGTAGAGTCACCAAAGTGTCTTTCTTAAATTTCTAAGATGAAGGAGGGGTCAGTTTGTCCATCCCCCTCCTTCATGGATGATTTATCTGATTTCAGATGAGGTGGGTGGAAGGATGGGGGTAGGGTTATTGCAATTTTAAACTGTGAAAATCTTTCCAATGCTTGATTTATTTGGTTGGGGAAAAATGGAATTGGGGTGTGTAAGAGGAATAGGGAAGGTGTAAGCTATGTAAATGTAGTGTGCCTGTGTCCATGTGTGTGTGTGTGTGTGTGTGTGTGTGTGTGTGTGCATTTAAAGGGAGTGTTCCTGCATAGCTGATGTTTACCATGACCTTTCCTGGTAAACCCATTTATCACAGATCCTCCACTGGGATGGAAACAGTGTATCTCTTTTCATTTCTTTGTATTACAATTTTTTTAGTTTATATTTTGTATCTGAAAAGAGCCTCAATTACAAACCAATTTAAACTAATAAGGAAGTAAATGAGTAAGAAACCTAAAAAGTTAAATAAATAAAATAATGGCTATTAACTAAACACCTGATGGCTCATCATTATAGACAGGAGAAGATTAAAAAGATGCATTTTACTTGTTTTAAGGGCATTCAGAAAAACTAAATAAACTAAATAATATAAAATTTTCATGCCCAAAGAACTGGTGCATAAACAGAACTTCCTCAGTTGCTAGAAATCTGGTATGAGAATAGAAATGAAGCAATTAAAAACACTGTCTGCCACACAGTTGTGGGTGAGCACCGGAATATATTAGCAAGTGCTGACAGTCAGGTTGACTGCAGGCAAAGCCGTGAATTTGAATCCAGACATTGCTTACACAGCAAAGAGGCTAGGAAATATATTCCAAATGAAAAACCAGCTGCACTGCAGTTGCACTAGAAAAAAAACCTGCCAGCATTAGCAACATTTACTTCTCATTTGACCACACTGACTTCTTTAAAACAATATCTTCCCTAAAATATTATATTTACATAAAACCTTACTTCCCCCTCCTTTCAACAATAACATACATTCCCATCATAGCTTTCTTACTGAGCACCAGATCACTCAATCGCATCTGTAATTTGAGCCCAAAGTGAAATTTTAAAAGTCATTGGAAGGAATTATGAGTTGTTAGTAGTAGCCGTTTTTTAGCAGTAGCCGTCTCCCAGACCGCCCACAGGGTCATCAATAATTTTCTCTGAATATGCCTATAATGACTATAACACACTTATCTGCCTAGGGAAAAGAAAACCTAATCTACACAGAGCAAGCAGCCTTAATATGGAACAAAGAATTATTAAAGGACAGTTGTTGTGAAAGGCAAAATGGCTAACGGAAGGGAACATCAAGTTACATTTGAAGAGAATAACCTAACACATCAGTTATTTACATACTTATAGTTACAACTTCAGTTATGTGGCTCTTTGTTGTCTTGTGTAATTCTGTGTTGTTTTGTGTAGCACCATAGGGTCTTGAAGAAACTTTGTTTCTGTGTATTACATCTGCTATCATGACAATAAAGCTTTTAAAACTTAAACTTATCTTGGGGAAACTGGCAGCATGGTGAAAATATACCAAAGATTGACTATTGACTACCGTCCATTACAGGGTGAACAAACTCATGCCTAAAAAGACTTAAGCATTAGCCATCCTGCCTACTAGTATGGTGATAATCAGAGACACACACACATTTGTAAAGCTACAACAGACTTTGTCGATTTATACAAATGCGGTTCTATTGTGGTTCTATTTTCAATTCTATATCAATTCTACAATCAAACAATTCAAGTAATTGTGTGCATTAAGACTTTCCTCTTTTCTGGCAAAAAGGTGATGGAAAAAAATTTCTAATCATTGTCAATCCAGTTGAGTCACAGGCTGTTTATTAGTTCCATTTAAACAGAAAGTTGGTAGCACAGTGGTTAAGATATTGGACTAATATCAGAAAGACTGAGGTTTGATTCCCAGCATGTTTTTTATTTTACATTTACAGCATTTGGCACACAACTTTATTTAGAGCGTTCTATATTACTTTATATAAAGATGTCCGCCAGATGCTGTAACTGTAAAATAAAAACAATCCAACATCTGCAAAGCAGAATTGTCTTAATATAAACCCCAGGGACAGGAAAGCCATTTGAGCGTATTATGAACACATACAGTTTAAACAGTATGCTTTGGTCAGCAGCTGTACTAACTCAATATATATACATATGTGAAAGAGAGAGAGAGAGAGAAAGAGAGCTATTAGAATTCACTGGGGACATGGACTAATAAAGACAAACGCAGAGTGTTTCCTGTCCACAGAGCATTCAGGAGGTCTCTTGATTAAATCATCCTCTAGAACGGCATTCTAGCAGTCAGGGTTTCCTCACCAGCTCTCAGCAGCTCTTTCACATCAACAAGAATCTACATACATAGGACAGAGGTAAGAGCACAGAAGGCCCTGCTCAGTGACTGGGCAGTCTTCCAAATGTAAACAGACTTCCCCTGAGACCAAGACAGTAATAGGGACCGGTTCATTGTGCAGCGGTCCCAGCAGTATTGTGAAAATGTGGATGTGTCACATGGCAGCTCTATGGAATCTGATGTTCTAACTAAATATGCTCCAGGAAATAAAAATGGCCCATCTGATTTCGATATTACACTCAGCATAGACATTAACTTTGATTTAGCTAAGCAAGGAATCGTCGCCATAAGGTGACCAAAATGAATACAGATACATTTCAAGCTATTTCTGATAGATGCAGCTATAAAAGATTAGAAATAATATAGAGGAAAACTGTGATACACACAGAATGGTATTCAGTAAAGAATTACAGCATTCTATCTAACAGTCTTATACTGTATATTGTGTACAAATGATCGCTAATGTGATAACGCACAGTTGTTCTATAGGGTACACTATAGCCTAAAAATGCTATAGTGGTATTATTAAAGACAAAGACAAAATGAAACCTTAATAGATATAAAGTAATATGGGAAATAACTGGCAAGGTGGTGGCTTAGCGATTAGCACTGTTGCCTCAGAGCAAGAAGGTTCCAGGTTTGATTCCCAGGCAGAGGCCTTTCTATGTGCGAGTTTGCATGTTCTCCCGTTGGTTTTGCGTTGGTTTTCTTTGGTAATCCAATAGATATTGCAACATATACATTAATGAAATACCAGAAAGACAGTAGGCCAAACAGAAACAGGAACCTAAAATTTTTCCCTTTGGATCACACTACTCAATCATATTTTGAGAGAAAACGTGTGTAAAGCTAATTAGGAGCAATTTATCTTAACCAGGTGAAGTGTATCTGTGAAGGAAGGCAGTTCTCCTGCAACAAGTTATGAGAACATGCTTTACTCATGGGTCTCGTAAGATGTGTGAGAGTGAGAGTGTGTGAGGGAGCATGTTAGGGAGAGTGAGAGAGGAAGCTGGCCTCCTGCTGAGCTAGATTTTCCAAGTTTCCTTGGAAACAAGGGACAAAGCAGAAAAAAAGACGTGAAAGTGGCACAGCTGCCAGTATTTAGTTTATCTGACAAAACTCACATCTGCACCAGGCACTCTGAATACACATTAACCGAAGACGAGTCAGAACCAGAACAGATATAAAAAAATCTCATCATATCAAATCCCAGATCAAAAAACAGTCCAGAAATATATACAATATATGTCCAGACATTTACTAAACTATTACCATAAATTGGGAGAAATACAATGGTCTATCATGTCTTTATGTTCTTTGTTATTAAGAATTTCCACTGGAATGAAGAGACTAAAACACTGTTTTAGCAAGACAATGTCCCTGGGTATTCAACCCCTAAGCTCTATAAAGACATGGTGTGTTAAATATAAAGTAGGGGAACTCTAATGTTCTGCATACAGACCAAATTTATTTTAGAGATATTTATGGGCATTTTTTGTTAAAATGATAGAGATGCAATGGAGAGACCAGAAAGGAAAAGGGTGGGACCGGAAAGGACACCTTAACCCACTATACCATGGCACTGGTCACAGAGGCCCACTTTAACCCCGATTAACACCTGTGAAATGAACTAGGCTACAGACTGCACCCCAAATCTCATCACCTGATTGCCTGATCTCATGGATACTATTGTAGCTAAATGAACAAATCCCTACACTCACATACCACCAGTTTTTTGAATGAGTAAAAGTAAGACCAAATCTGGAGTCTGATTCAAAAAACACATTTACGTTTCTTTGTAACTGATGCATAAACACAGTCTATTTTCTTTACGACTTTGAACAAAACAAACAATTCCCGCATTGCCCAGAGACGAGTCACAACACTGGTTTGTTATGACTGGAAATTTCCTTTATTTAAGTGAATTCTGGTCCACAAACGGGACACAGACACCCACCAACTTACGTTTGAGGTAGAAATTTTATCCAATGTTTTTGGATCAAATGAAAAACAACCCAAGTATGGCAAAAAAAAATTAGGTTTACTCCCAAACATTCATCAGTGGCTTTTTGGCAATCCATCCCTAAATTCTCTGGAACAACTTCTGTTTCTAGCACAGTATCCTAACCACAAAGCCCCATACTAGTTCAAAAAGAAAATTTACTATAATATACTAGGAAAGCACCTCTGTGATGAAAAGTGTAAGAAATCGCCTGACCTAACCAAAAAGAACTTAGGGCAAAGCAATAATAAGGTTTAAAAGAAATGCGCACTGAATTTAAATGTCGAAAAAAGTAGAAAACTAGTACAAGATTCGTCATTTTCACAGCAACCACCCCAGTGTGCTAAAATGTTTTCTACATTCTTGTGGTCAGGTTGTTCACACAGTCAAATGCAAAATTGATAGCATGTTTTGAACACCCTTTAACATCACAGCTACAAGCTTAGTGTGCAAAAATCTAACATTACCAACTCAAACTAAGATCAAATGCAACATTTAGCTTTTCTCGTCTTCAGACATCAATTTCCTTCTATACCTGCTTATTCCTAAGTCTGGGTCACGGGTATGACATAGGGTGAAAGGCACAGGTACACTCTGGACAGTTCACCAGTCAATCGCAGGACCACACGTAGACAAACAACCACACACACTTACAGGTTAGAATCATCAATCAACCTAATGTAAAACCTAATCTTTGGGACAGTGGGAGGAAACCGGAGAACCCTCCTGTGCACAGAAGGCCCCCTTGTCCGAACCTGGGACCTTCTTTCTGTGAGTAACCACTACTCCACCTTGCCGCCCACTCAGCATTTATTTTTAATGTAATAATTTATAGTGCTTGTGAGGGCGGTGCGGTGGCGCAGTGGTTAGCACCGTTGCCTCACAACAAGAAGGTCCTG
>JAOTQW010070418.1:0-13424 GCA_026260075.1 Sisor rabdophorus
CTACTACTCTTTCCCATACCTTCATTGTATGACTCATCAACTTTATGCCTCTGTAGTTATATATATATATATATATATAAATAACAGGAAATCGATTATCTTTAAACTGGTGATGACAAACCCTCTTCATTAGAAGGCACCAACAATAATGTGTGCAGTATTTATTTGTCAGGCTTTTTTTATGACATTGTTATTCTATTCCAGTCTTGTGAGTCCGTAACACTTGATCTGCTGACCTACTCTGACCTGGAGCTTTTACGGAACAGGAAGGCGGGTGTATTGGGACGCCCTCGCGCCCAGCAGCAGTCGCCAGCTCTTAGTGCTAAACGCTACCTCATCCTTATCTACACTGTGGAGTTTGATAGGTTAGTGCTGTTAATTTGGTAAAATTATATTCGGAAACATTGATTCTAACCTAGGATTATTTTATAAAAAGGAACCTTTTTTATTAAACACCTGCATACAAACCTATTGTTTTAAACAGATACTGTTTAAAAAATTGAAGTTTGAAATAGTAATTTCTACTCTGCTATCTTTATCGCTCTATAGTTTTACCGTAAGACTTGAAATTTTTATGCCAAGATATCAGATTGCACTTGGAAAATAAGTGTCTGATTGCTGTACACTCTGTATAAAGTGGATAGGGTTTGTTTAGAATATTAAGTCTGATGGTAAGAAGAGTTAATTCCTCCAGTGTCCGAGATGACTTTAACAAAACATATGGCTGACCTGGATGTGCTGTAAGGCAGATAATTACTTTTGTTAGTTTTGTGGCAAAAGTTAACAGACTTTCATATATCATTTGTGTCAATTCAAGAAGCACCTATCTTGACTATTGCCTTGTTTTAACTAGGATCCATTACCCTTTGCCACTGCCATATGTTGGAAAACCTGAACCTGCAACCCTCCTACGAGAGATCAGGGCTTTAAGGGCTGAACTCAATTCCACAAGGACAAAAAGAGACCATGAAGCATCAGACCAGGAGCTGCGTAGACTGCGTGCAGAGTCAGTCTATTCTTTAAAAAAAAAAAAAACAGATTAAGAGCAAGCAAAAATAACTAGGTCTTCACTATTCATAATTTTCAACTGTATTATCTAAAATAGCCTATTTCACCTTAGCTTGGCTGTGGTTAGGGAGGAGAAGGATGCACTGGCCGAAGGTATGAAGCGGCTGCGTTTAGCTGAGAAGGTCGGCCCTTCAGGGACACGGGGTCTTAGAGAAGCAGTGCACAGTCTGGAGGAGCAGCTTTTAAAAGAGAGAGCAAAAAGCCAACGCTCGGCAAGCAAGAGGGGTCAAGAACAGCGCCATCTGATGGCAGAGGTGAGTCTACACATCCAAGAGGCAGACATTGTTATTCTATACCAGGAGGTGCAATTTTGTTCAGTGTTATTTTTAATGCTGATACATCTCCTACAGACACACCATACATCATAGGAAACAAAACCTGAAAATTTTACTTTGTAACGTCTGTTTTGTAAGGATGACTGATTGAAGCAATGCAAAATTCAAGCTTCACATTGGGGTGGAAAGTCTTTATAGAGAAGTGGAGCTTCATGAAATAGCAAAATAATAGCTATAACTTGATTTAATACATACAATGTACAATGACAGACATTACAATTTAAACTATGATAAGTTGCAAATGTGCATTTGGATTGTCTGTCTGTGGATATTACAGTTGTCAGTGGGATTTTGGAGTCTCATGATTTCACTTATGTGCATTTATTGTGCAATGCATTTTCTAATCCGTGAGGTATTTTGGATGAATTCCATATTATTTTTTATGATTTTTATGTCCAGTAAATACTTTCATACAAAGGGTGTGTGTGTCGGTGTGTGTGATGGACTGGTGACCTGTCCAGGGTGTACCCCTGCCTTTTGCTCTATGTGCCTTAGGATAGGCTCCAGCAAACCCCTGTGCCCCTGAGTTAGGGAATAAGCAGGTATAGAAGATAAATGAATAATGGATGATCTGTATAATGTTACCTTATTACTTTGACAGGATACCAGAATAAAATATTTTTTTTACTGCATAGCTAAATAATTTTATCTTATTTTAAAAGAAATTAGGATATATTTGAATCAATAAAAACTTTTTTCGTTCATCTTCCTAGTTGGAGGAACTGAGGGCTTCTGAGCGAGCGCTACAAATTCGTGTAAAGAGTCTGATCACTGAGTTAGCTGTGTTGCGCCAAGGGTAAGAGTCATCTATCTAAATTCTGTCGCTGCTCCTCTGTCTGATCCTGTGCGTCAGTATTGAAACATTTCCTCCCTCTGGTAGACGGATTGCTCCGGTTTTTTCAGGCCAGAGCGACTCCATGGGTGAGCCGAATTTTCAACAGTCGATTTCAAGGGAGCGCAGTCTACCTCGATCAATTGTGAGGGCTCGTTCAGGGTCCAGGGAAAGAGTTGAGGATCGGAGCAGGAGATCAAAAGAAAGAGGAAGAAGATCAGGTTCTTTAGGAACACGCAACCACTTCTCCAGACCTTCACCATCTCCAACAGGCATGTTTTATTGTGTGGTATATTTGTATGCATTTCTGACATTTTAAACTGAGCTGGAGTAACTGAATTTAACTTATTATGTGGGGAGGAAAGTGGCTTAGCACATTCGCCTCACAGCAAGAAGATCGTGGGTTCGATTTCTGGGTCTTTCTGTGTGGAGTTTGCATGTTCTTTCTGCGCTTGTGTGGGTTTCCCCCGGGTACTCCGGTTTTCTCCCACCGTCCAAAAAACATGTACATTAGGTAATCACATAATTGGTGATTCTAAATTGCCCATAGTAGTGCGTGTGTTTGTGTGTGTAGCCCTGTGATGGACTGGCGACCTGTCCAGTGTGTACCCTGCTCCTTACCCCATGTGTGCTGGGATTGGCTCCAGCAGACCCCCCTGACTGAAGCGGGTATAGAAGATAAATGAATGAATGTTTTGAGGTGAACATTGAGGGCTGTAAAATGTAGCTCTTTGTCAAAAATGATTCAGAAGTGTTTATAGCCAAAAAATAAATGCCTATATAGTAAAAATGCACATATACCACTATACAACATGTGATTTGATATTGATAACATGTGATTTGCCACTGCTGTAAAACGTGAATATATGTATATTTAACAGTTTTCTTTATACTTTAGGGTCTCAAGGACCTAGATTTGACCCAACAGCTTATATTCAAGAGCGACAAAGACGTCAAAAAGAGACAGAACTCAAAAAGTGAGGCTCTTTTCTTTCTTATGTTTACTTATTCATATTTAAAGAGCTTATTAGATGCCCAGATCCTGTTTACTTAAATTCATTTATTAAATTAATTATTACCATTAACACACACCATTGTAAACCATCGACAAACATAGGCAGCAAGGTGGCTTAGTGGTTAGCAATTTTACTTCACAGCAAGAATGTGTGGGTTTTCTATGGGTACTTCAGTTTCCTTACACAGTACAAAAAATGTGTACATTAGGATGAACATGTAGGCAAGGTTGATTGGGGATTCTAAATTGCCCTTAGGAGTTTAGTGTGTGTGTGTGTGTGTGTGTGTGTGTGTGGGTGTGTGTGTCCCTGCAATGGACTGGCAACCTGTCTGGGGTGTACCCCTGCCTTTCGCTCTCAGACCCCTGTGACCCGAATTAGGGAATAAGCAGGTATAGAAGATAAATTAATGTTTCATTCTGTACCTAATATTTTTGCTCTTTTTCTCTGTCTTTTTGGATCTTCCACTTTGTTAGCAAAAGGAAGGTCAGACGGGACATGTTGACATCACCATCTCTAAATGACCGGGGTCGTACACTTTCCAGAGAGCATGCTTCTCAGTTCATCAGACGGGGGAGTGCTGGACGGGGCAGAAGCACATCTGTGGAAAGCAGGAGAAGTCGTCACTCCTCTGAAAGCTCAGTGGCTGAGTTTGAGAATCTCGCTAAGCCTCTCAATAGCAAGTCAGTAAAGATAAGAAACATTCAGGTTTCAATCTCTGCCATAGCTGGGGCTTAAAAGTATCTCTTTTTTTGAACAGAGGAAGACAACTGGCATATAATGGTAAAGCTGTGGTGAGTTCCTGTAAAGGGTTTTTTCTGGTTAGCAACTGATTCTGTTTGTAAAGCCACTGAAAGTTTTAAATATATTACCTGTTTGTAGGTTGGTGGCAGACATTTAAAGAAAAAGCCCATGTGCAGCACTCCAACACAAAGAGGAAGAGGTACAAATGTATAAATCTAAATGCAATAATCGTTGATTGGACTTTTTCACGATTCATAATATTGTCTGAGATTTTAACTGAAGCTAGTTATCCACTTTTTAAACCTCTCCAAACAAGTCCCACAAAAAATAACACCCCCCCAAAAAAACCTGAACAAAAATACAAAATAATAAAATAAGCAAAGTTATATACTTTGAGTTGACAACATGCTTCACTGTCATTTATTCAATAATTTACATAAACAGGCCAAAATCTAATCTGTCTGTTTACATGAGGGATACTAATTAAGGAATCTGATGTATATCCCTTTTGATACCAAACTTAAATCAGACCTGAAATCCATCGGAAAATCCATGCCATTTCTCTTTTTGCTGCTTACACGATTGTGGGTTAAATCCCATCTGTACTAGATAAATTTAAAATAAATTTAAAAATTTGGTCACTTAATGCATGGCAAATGCATTATAGACATGCAATCGTTGAGAAATGTAATCATATTTTCATATGAGAAAAATAGTGAAGAAAAATATTTAGCATTAATTATTAAGACATACAGAACAGACAGAGAGCTGTTGAGTTTATAAACTGTGCTTTATTAATTAATTCATTTTTTTTTTCTTTTACATTTTCCAAATTTGTCCGGGCTGAGCTTCTAAGCACAACATAGAAGAAGAGATGACTTGTGATGAAATGCTCTGTTCATATTTACAGACGGCATAATTATTCTTCTAGAACAGGGGTTGGCAACCTTTTATGCAATTTGGGTTTCCCAGAAAAAAATAACATTGGCAGCCACAAATCTCTTTTGACATCTAAAATAAAGATATCTAAAGATATAATATATTTACATACACACTCAGTGAGGCAAAAAAGTATTTAGTCAGCCACCAATTGTGCCAGTTTTTACACTTAAAGCGATGAGAAAATTATCATATCATAGGTTTTATCATAGGTATATTATGAGAGACAAAATGAGGAAAAAGCCCGGAAAATCACATTTTTGTCTGATTTAAAAAAAAAGAATTTATTTGCCAATTATGGTGGAAAATAAGTATTTAGTATATAACAAAACTCCATCTTAATACTTATATACTGTTATATACCCTTTGTTGGCAATGACAGGGGTTAAACATTTTCTAAGTCTTGACAAGGTTTTTACACACTGTTGCTAGTATTTTGGCCCATTCCTGCATGCAGATTTTTTCTAGTGCAGTAATGTTTTGGGGCTTTCAACTCAGACTCAACACAGACTTTCAACTCTCTCCAAACATTTTCTATGGGGGTTGAAAGCTGGAGACTGGCTAGGCAACTCCAGGACCTAGCTGGTCAACGTGTTTGCACTTGGACAGTTAAAATTACATAATAAGATCTTTCAAACTCCAACAAACACTGGGATAAAGTAAATAAACTTTAAATAACAAAATAAAATAAATTTAGATTATATACTAATTGTTTATTCTTATTACTATTTTTATTTAAAGCCACAGGACGAAGGAGCCGCATACAGGTTGCCGACACTTGTTATAGAATGTGTTAGCAGAACACATAGCAGAACCGCCATATTTCAGTCAGTTATTAAACCTGGTTTTCTTTTCTCTTTGGCAGAGAGCTCTATTGATACAGGAGCAGACCTGTCTGAGATTGATGCTCGGCTTCAGGCCCTACAGGAGTACATGAGAGATCTAGACACGGGACGCTAGAGACTGAGTAGAGTTTATATCTGAGTAATTTATTGCAATTTATAGTCTGCTGTAGACCTTCATTAGGATGGACAATCATTTTCAAGTTTACTGTTTGACTAGAGATGCAGAATTTAAATGAGTCCTACACAATGATTTGTGTGATTATGGTTAAATCATTCTGGACTTATTGCAATTAAAGATCGCTCCACTTAAGGGACTGTGTATGTGTGAGAATTAGGTATTTGCATGTAATGTAATTTTGTTTTAGCTGATTTGTACAAGTTTTATGATTTTTATGCAAACCTTTATGTTACCAGTTTTCTTACCAGTAGCTCTTTATAGAGCTTCACAAAGCAAATCTGTCTCTGCTAACTTTCATCCTATCATCCGTCAGCACAGATGCCTAAATCCCCAGATACGATTAGACAGTCAAAGCATGCTTGGTTTATTAAGTTGCCTAAACTTGTACTACTATAAGGAAAGGCTTGAGGTCTCCTGCTTCTCCTCCTTCTTATTACTGTTTCTTTATAAGCCATTGTTTATATCAATTATACCATTTCTACAATAAAGATACTGAAATAACATAAGATAAAATACCCTGTTGGATTAAACAGTGTGTTATCTGTGTCAGGAAGCACTGAACCATCACTCAGACAAGCAGTGGTTTCAGTGTTAAACCTGTAGCTTTAAACTTCCATTATTTGGTAATGATATAAAATTTGAAGCTCTATTGCTTAACTTTAATTTTTAAAAATATTATTTTTCATGTTGATGGAAAACTTCGTGACCATTATGCACTGCTCACAATGTTCATTCATTCATCTTTTACACCCACTTATTCCTGAACTCTGGGTCACGGGGGTCTGCTGGAGCCTATCCCAGCACACATAGGGTTAGCGATGGATTGACGACATGTCCAGGGCGCTGGCATAGAATCCAGCAGACCACCATGAACCAGAGCACAAAAATAAGCGGTATAGAGGATGTATAAATAAATGAAGGAAAAGTTATTATCCCTTTAAGAAAATTTGGAAGGGGCGGGGCCACGGCAATTGACCAATTAAAACAGCCGAGGAAGCGGAACCTGCTGCAACACGCAATCACTAGAGAGGCACACGCGACGCGACAGGCGTGCGTTTGAAGGTAAAGAGAAGAGGTGAAGAGATGAAGGTAAAATCTAACGTGTGGCTGATCGGTTAAATGACCGAGGAAACACACCAATTAAATTGAATTTACTGAACACACTAATCCGATTTCTGTGCTGGAGGATCGGTTTAACTGGCAGGACCTGCGGTTTGGTGGTGCGTGTGTGATCGGGATGACTAAAAGCAGCGCTGCTCCGTGTCCGGATGTTGGTGAGATGTTCCACAGTTTACTCCGGCCAACGCGGCGCACCGAGCAGCAGAGCCGCGCTGTGGCCCTGCCCGCCGCTCCTCCTGAGCTGGTTGTCACCTGCGAACCCGGTGTGGCCCGAAGCAGGCAGAAGGTTGACTATCGGATCACTAGCGCACATAACTGCGGCTCTCAGGCCGATGAGGAGTCGCTGTGCTCGGACAGCGGTTTTGGCGGCTCCCCCGCCCCCAGTCTTGGATTGAGGAAGCTGTCTGACTGCTCGTCTGTGGGTCTGTCTCCCTCTTCCAGCTTTGAGGAGTATGAAGAAGAAATTCGCGGGACTAATGAAGAGAAAATCACGTCCACACGGAACCATGAGGTCAGTGTGGTTCAAATTACACTTTTTAATTTTTTTGTATTTTTTTTTTTTTATCATTTCGTAATTTTAATTTTTGGTTGGTCGCATTTGCATGATTTAAAACCCTGTCAAACTCCGTCACTTTAAAGCTGTTCAACTGAATCATTATGAGAAACCATTTAAATCACATTAATTAGTTAATTTATTATATTTTCATCCATCCATCTATCTTCTATACCCGCTTATTCCCCAACTCAGGGTCACGAAGGGTCTGCCGCAATAGGGCGAAATGCATGGGTACACACTGGACAGATCGCTAGTCCATCGCAGGGCCACACATAAATCACCAACCACGCACACTCGCACTTACTCCAATGGGCAATTTAGAATCACCAATCAACCGAAATGTACCGGAAACCCGAAGTAAACGCAAGCAAGCGTCGGAAGAACATGCAAACTTGGCACATTTTTACACCATGCTCAAAGATCTATTTGATGCAGTGGTGCTAGTAATAGAACCCAAAATCTGACAGTTTTACACAACAGTTTTGAAATAGTCAGTAAAAGTTACAAACCCCACGATGATGACTGTTAGCTTTTTATGGTTAACAGCCACCAATATCAAACAAATATAAAACAAAGTTCCGTTTAAAACGCACACCTCTACACTTTCACTGCATTTCTCCATTCTGCATTTTTAAAATTAATTTATAGAAATGCAAAAAGCCACAAGTGGTGATTTACTGCAGCTGTTGAGTCGAGTTATATCTTAAAAAGAAGATCAAGATCTAAAATTAGATCAAGTTTATCTGGTTTATTAGATGTTCTAGTGTTATTGATCATGTCGGTCGGTTAAAAAAATTCTTTATATTCAAAGCATCAAACTTTTTAAAGACATTGATGTGAAAATGCTTTTATTTGCTTTATAAGGTATGATACAAAGAAATAAAAACTCAGGAAACCAACTTTATTTTCAATGGTTTTAATGTATGGACTGGTGACCTGTTTATGGTGTACTCCTGCCCTTCGCCCTATGTGGGATAGGCTACAGCAGTGACCAGTCACCTCAATTAGGGAATAAGCAGTTATAGTAGATGAATGAATAAACAATGTTAATATGTAGATTTGTATAATTATGTAATTATTTGTTCAAAGTCCTAAATGAATTATTTTTAAACTAGAGAAGTAGGACACGTTGTTTCTCATGACTTTCTTGTCTGTGTCAGTAACAAAAAAGTTCTGTGAATGTTCTCAGTTCTCTTGTAAGACTACTGATCGCTCAATTTATTGCTCAATAGTTTAGCTGGTTCAGCATTGTTGTTAATGATTGACTCCATGGACTTTAAAGCAGAAGGGTCTGATTATTTAAACTGAGGAGGTAATAATTACTGTGGTTTAAAAAATGATAGATTTTTGTTCTGCAATTTGATTAGGATGCTCATAAATGTTTGGGTTTTTTTTTTATCTTTCTGTAGTTTGTGTGCTGCATTAATCATACCAAATTCATTAAAGTGGCATATTATTAATTATATATTAACTAATTTGCTTTTTATTGCAAAAAATCTCACATTTTAGACATGAAAAGATTGAAAGATCTGAAATCATAAGCTGTGTAATAAAATGATCTCCAGGATCTGTTTGGAATTCTGAAGTACAGTTATAGTACACTTTTTATATCAGAGATTCTCAACTCCAAAGACTCTTATCTCTCTCTCTCTCTCTCTCTCTCTCACTCACTGTCGCCTAATAACATGATGGTCTGCATCAGTTGTGTAAAGGAATACATAAACATCCACATGATTGTTGGCACCTCCGGACTGGAGTTAAGAATCACTGCCCTTAAGTGACGGCTGACAGCATTCTGGGGGGAAAAAAAAAGTATATCAATTTTACCAATATATGTTATTTAGGGTTGCCTCACAGCAAGAAGGTCCCGGGTACTCCGGTTTCCTTCCATAGTCCAAAAACATGTCCATTAGGTTGTTTGGTGCTGCTAAATTGCCCATAGGAGTGAATGTAAGTGCGTGTGGTTGTGTGGCCCTGCGATGGACTGGCGACCTGTCCAGAGTGTACCCCCTGCCTCTCGCCCTATGTGCACTGGGATAGACTCCAGCAGACCTCTGTGACCGCGAAATGTTCGTGAATAAGCAGGTATAGAAGATGGATGTTATTTAGTATCATCACGTTTTAAATTACATTTTAATCTGATTTATAATAGTAATACATTAAAATTTTTGTATCATACCTTATAAAGCAAATAAAAGCATTTTAACATCACTGTCTTTAACACATTTTAATGCTTTGAATATCTAAAATTTTTTAACCGACCAACGTGATAAATAACACTAGAACACATTTAATAAACCAGATAAACTTGATCTATTTTTTTTTTAAATATAACTCAACAGCTGCGGTAAATCATCACTTGTGGCTTTTTGCATTTATCTGAATTAATATTTAGCAAAAAATGCAATGAAACTGTAGAGGTGTGCGTTTTAAAAGGAACTTTTTTATATTTGTTTGATATTCAGTGCTGTTAACCATAAAAAGCTAACTGTCTTCATCTAGTGGTAACTTTTACTGACTAATTCAAATCTGTTTTGTAAATGGAACAGCAGATTTTATTGCAAACCTTGTTTATAGGCAATAAAAATGTATTTTTTTAAATAGTCATTTTCCACTCTCCCCTTTCTTTGTGTTTACTCTAGGTATGATTATTTTTGCAACAAGTTTTAAGAATGTTTGTAGGTTTTTACAAATTGATTGTTGGTAAAATGCTTCAGCTGCAGATTGTTGTGGTTTCTCACTTTTTAAGCTGATGTCATCTCTGTTCTTTATAGGAGAAGAATAAAACCATGGTGAACTGGTCTCCTGTTGTGGTGCCACTAAAGAAGCGCGCCCCCTGGGTTCAGGTGGTTGGACACGCAGGTTTGTGTTCATCTGTGAAATTGTCCTGTGTTAGGATTTCCACTTATTTTTTTGTCCACGACCATTCCTGTGTTGTCATGGTTTGGTGTCACAGGTAATTTTCAGGTAGACAGTGATGGAAAGCTCCTGAAAAAATATTGTGCAAGTGAGCAGCGGTGTTTGCAGCAGCTGATGAACGATGTGCTGCGACCGTTTGTGCCAGAATACTACGGTGTGACCCGGCGAGATGAACAGGGCTACAATCTCATGGAGGATCTGCTGTTTTTCTTTGATTCGCCTTGTATTATGGACTGCAAAATGGGAAGCCGGTGAGTTCCTGTTTTATTGTGGATCAGCCTGCTGAGAACGTTGACCAAACATTTTTACAGAAAGGAAAACTAGACTGATGTGCAAAAAGAAACATGCATTATTTTTTATTTACCTGTGGAAATGAACTTGATGTAAGCATGAGTCAGCTGATGAAAGTCTATTTCATGCTTTATAGGCAGTTACATTGAGAGCAAAAAAATTCTGCATGAACACTATAAAAGGGTTGATATAAATTTTAGAAAATCGTAATATTCAATGTACATATCAGTTATCAAAAACTGTGTTGACAAAGTTAGTTTTTAGATGTTAAGTAATCTCTGGTATACGTCTTACCAGTTTTCATATTCATCCAGTAAAATTCAAATATAAAATTAAAGCTGCTCTGAGCTGGTTAAGACTGCAACTTGGTGGCAGAGGCTGTTCCAACTTAATTTAATTCATTTTTTCATTTTTTTACTGCTTTTTACAGTGGACATGCATCTCAAAGCAGCTTTACATAGAATGCATTAACACTAAAGTGTAAGTTTAGGAATGTAAGATCCTAAAATCTTACACATTATGGGCAAAGGTATATGGACATCTGACTGTAAAGTAGGGCTGCACAATATACCAAAATTATCGAAATATCACAATTGTGCATTTTGTGATATGAATATCACAATCGTTTGCAATAAATGAGCCCTGTATGGTCAAAGTTTTGGGTCAGTGCAAAAAGTATCTGGCATGCCGATGTTCATTTGGATATGCATGTGCATGCATTGATCCAAGACAGTCCGCATGTTGTGAAGCTTTTATACTGAGCTACTGTAAAAGGCCAGTCTTTTAAAACCCAACAGTATTTGGATTTTAAAAGAGATAATCACATGCAGACTGAATTGCTATGTAGACCATGTAAATCCCTTTAACGAATAATGCAGCTTGGTCATACTATTACTTTTAGGGTAAGACTGGCACATATTTAGTTCCTTTACCACTGCAAACTGGGTTCAAAACATGGGTAAAGATCTTATTCAGCAACTAAAGGGTTAACTCTCAGGACCAGATAAAAATAATGTCGAAAAGGGCACCTAGCATAAAAGCTGTTGGTAATCAGATTTGTAAATTATTCTACTAGAAAAACACTAGACCCCCTCCAATCTACCCATAGAAAACACTGCAAAGGTAATCACAAATTCAAACAACATTGAGCGTGACAGATGGACTGTGTTGTGTTGCTGTAACAGAAAATTTGTATTAGAGACAGCTTGAATGTAACCATTATGCAGATGAACAGGCTGCATGTGATGTGTATTTATTTAACAAATGAAAAGTTGCAATTGAGTGGTTCATATCCAATCAGGACTTATTTGGAGGAGGAACTGAGGAAAGCACGTAAGCATCCACAGCCCCGTAAAGACATGTTTGAGAAGATGGTAGCGGTGGACCCCGATGCGCCGACTCTGGAGGAAAAAGACCAGCAAGCCGTACTTAAAACCAGATACATGCAGTGGAGGGAAACTCTGAGCTCGACAGCCACCCTGGGCTTTCGCATTGAAGGTTTCAAGGTGACTGGTGCCGTTAACCATGTTGATTAAAATCTTTTTAGCACCGCATCTGAAACAGGTGTCTCCTCTTGTCTTTGTACAGAAATCAGATGGCACCTGTAACACCAATTTTAAAAGGACTAAGTATAAGGAGGAAGTTATGGAGGTGCTAAACCACTTTGTTGATAGCAATCTCGCGCTAATGGTGCATGGAGTTTATTTTTTTTCTGTAAATATTTAAAGTATAGTCGGCAGATTTTTGTTCTTTAGTTGACACTGCTTCATTCTGTTTCAGCAAAGTTACCAGCAGAGACTAAAGGAGCTGCGACTAATACTTGAGAAATCAGACTTCTTCAAAAAACACGAGGTAAAAAAAAAAAATCATGTAATGTTAGGGTCTGCTGAAGTCTAGCCCAGCTCTCTGAAGGGCAAAAAGGGGTACACCCTGGACAGGACTTAGACTAAGTCCTATGGGTAATTTCGAATCACCAATCAACCTAATGTAGATGTTTTTTTACTGTGGGAGGAACCCAGAGTAACCCGGAATCAAACCTGGGTATTGTTGCGAAGTCACTAAGCCACCGTGCTGCCCCAAGAACCTACTTGATTTTGATTTAATTTAGTTTTTTTGTCATTTCTAGTTCAACAGTTATCATGCAGATTGCAACAATGTGAGGAAAATAGCAAAATTTCAAATAAAACTAAGATTGTTAGAAAAGAAACAATTCCTTATTTTTGTATCTTTGTTTGACATTTTACAATGTAAATATTAAAATTAGAAATAAAACCATCTTCAAATAAATTTATTTTAATTATATGTAAAGCACTTTTAATGATAATTGAGGTTATTGCAGCTTTATAGAAATCTAAATAGTAAATTCAGTTTGAAATGTTAGTTTCATGGGCGGCACAGTGGTGAAGTGGTTAGCACGGTAGCCTCACAATAAGAAGGTCCTGGGTTCGAATCATTTGTGTGCTGAGTTTGCATGTTCTTCCTGCCCTTGTGTGGGTTTCCTCCGGGTACTCCGGTTTCCTCCTACATTCAATTCAATTCAGCTTTATTTTTAGAGCGCTTTTAACAATAGTCATTGTCTCAAAGCT
>JAOTQW010070458.1:0-13413 GCA_026260075.1 Sisor rabdophorus
CCCTGCCTCTCGCCTTATGTGCGCTGGGATAGGCTCCAGCAGACCCCGTGACCCCGGAAAGTTCAGAAATAAGTGTATATAGAAGATGAATATATATATATATATATATAAAAAGAAGTCAGCTGAAGCCTATCCCACATACATAGTGCGAGAGGCAGGGGTGCACCTAAATGAACATATACCTAAATAAACGAATTAAACCACTAAAATATGCTGCATGGTTGCAAACAAATGTTAGTAACTAATAGATAAGGTTGAAATCTATGCAAGATTTTGTTAAGGAGTATTGCATAATGTTACAAACCTGGTTTGAGAGTGGCAGTTCATCCGATAATTTCTATTATCAACAAATTTCTTTTCAAAGCCGAAAGTAAAAAATACATACTGTCGCCTTAAATATAAGTAAGATTCTTTGTGTGTGCTTTTGTCTGTTTTAGTTGTCCGTTCTGCAGGAGGCATTAAGAAGCCGATCACTGGCCTTTGAGAGCTCAAGTGAGGAAAATCTTCAGCTACAACGATCCATACAGCGGCACCATGTCATGTTGCAGGACAGCACCAGTCGCGTTGCACAGCTTGAGGATAGTCAGAGTCTCCTGCAAAGCCAGGTAGCTGTGACAAGTGCTGAGAAGAGAAACCACCATCATCTTATTCTGTTTAATATTTCCATTGTACAAAAAAGAAACCTCCTAGAACCCAATTGATGGGGGGAGAGTGTGCACCCTGTTCCACTGATGTTGCAGTTTAAGTAATTATAAGTAACAATCCCACAGAAAAGCAAATGCCACAGAACTCTGGCAAGATCAGGCTTGTCATTTGCTCCTTTTATAGCACTTATTTTGTACTGTTCTTATTTAGAAAGCCTTTGTGTCTGTTTGTCACAGAATGTTTATGGTTGTTGTTTAGACTGTGATATTTGCGTAAATCCATCATACTTTAATGAAATATAGTACAGTGATGCTATAGTAGGTTCTGTTCAGCTGTAACTTTTTTTTTTGTCAGAAGATTTCATTTATTTCATTTCACTGCAGGTTTCCCAGCTGGAGCAGGAGCTGGAGAAGGAACGCATCACTGCATCACAACAGCTCAGTGGGAAGCAAGTGGAGGTAGAGGTGGCAAGGCAGGAGGTGCAGAAGAAGGAAAAGCAGGCTACTGAACTCTCAGCATCAATCACGTGAGAATATTTTCACATGCCCGTCTTCTTAATGTCAGCCATCCAGGTTATTTTGAAGGTCTTGCAGGAGCTTTATGGGTTCTGTTGAATGGAGCTGAGCTGCTGCCACTCCAGTTCATGCAACTGGAACCAAGATAATTTTAACTCTTCTAAGATGTAATCTGTGTGACTTCTTGGACATCGTATGTCCAAAAGTATGTACACCTCCAAACTTTACACCCATTTGTGGCTCTAATAAGAAAATGTACATAATTTTAGATGTCCTTATCTTGCCTCTTTTATATAACCGAGCATTTGTGGGTTCAATGCCTCGTTCAGGGGCCCAGCAATGGCAACTTGGGGGTGGGAGTGGAACCCTAATATTCCAATTACATTTACATTTACAGTATTTGGAAGACGCTCTTATCCAGAGCAACATACAACTGAGCAATTGGGGGTTAAGGGCCTTGCTCAAGAACCCACAGGGGTGGCTTGGTGGTGCTGGGAATCGAACCCCGGTCTCTCTGGTATCAGTCGAACACCTTAACCACTAGGCCACCCCTTCCCCAGCAGTCCAACACCCTAACCACTGTGTTGCCATCTACTTCTTACTCTGAAAAGAAGTATTGTGTTCTTCACCAACATCTTGTGATTTCCACCATGCTGTTGCCAAAGTGCCCACAAAATGTCTCTGTGTAGCCTGAATTTAGAATTAAGTTCACCAAGCAGCTTTAGGGTATGTGTGTCATTTACGCAGTGTCCCACACAGTCTTATGACCGAGTCAGGACTCACTCACGTTGTCTCTGTATGTCTGTATAAATATCAAGAGTTTTCTGAATGTTTTTTTGATAAAGAGGTCTCTCTAAGAGGTTTGTTTAGTTGATAGTAATGCTTGCTAAAGATTACAGAGGGTCTGAAAGTTTACAGAAAATGTTGGTCATTTATTAAATTTGTGTTTTACAGGCAGCTAAGCTCCGAGATGAACACATGCAGAGAGGAGCTTACAGTCATGGAGAAAGAGCTGCTGCATCTGAGAAGGGACAGCAGCGCTAAAACCTTGCAGCTAAATCAGATGCAAGAGTCACTGCAGGAGACAAGGGGCATGCTGGAGAAGAAGAGTGAAGCGGGTATGGCGTGTTAATGTCCCTCATGTAGTCTTGCACATAGTCTTACAAAGCAGTCTAATTGCATTCTGTGTTTTCTCTGCAGTGCTGGACCTGGAGGAGAAGCTCCATCGGAGCGAGACGGACAGACGGAACTCCCTGCAGCGGGCTCAGTTGCTGGAGGAGCAATTGAAAACGGTGCGCAGCGAACTTACCGACACACTGGGCCACCTGGAGGAGCTGAGGGATGTTCTGCAAAAAACGCAGCTCACCGCCGACCAGCAGCAAGCCACCATCCAGGAGCTTACCAGAGAGCTTAGGTGAGGCTCCTTCTACAGCCGATGGGCTATTGGTCAAGGAAAACGCTGGTGAAACCTTAATGACTGGAGAGAGCTTGGAGGTGTAAGCCTCTTCCAGTGCTTTCACTCTCATTTTAATTAGAGGATTTTATAAATTAATGCAACGTTTCTGTAAATAATATGCAAATATCTGATGTTTTAAGAAAATGAAAACATAACCACAAGCACTTAGATTTTCTATCCTCAATAATTTATGCCCCACTATTATTTTTCTGATTAATGTATTTATATGTAAACTTAACCTTATTGTAAATAGTTAAATACTTATTGTGTTTGTCCACTAATCAGGATTTGATTCCCATTGCCGCTGCTGCCACTGTGTAAGGCCCTTAATCCCTAATTGCTCAGTTGTATAAGGATGTCTATCAAATCAAATAAATATGAATAGTTGATGATAAACACCTCGTGGACCTAGTAATTCACTCACTCTACACAAGGGGCGCTTGTGCTTTACATTTTTATGGCAATCAAAGAATGTGAAAATTTTAAAACTCTCCTGAACCCTTGCAAAAATACCCAAAACTCTGTGATCACCTGCAGGACCTGTATCTCCTAACAAGGATTCTAATATAAAACTTGATGAATTAAAGCCATTCTGAAGACTTGTTTGTTCAAAACACCACCTAAGGATGTGGTATATCTGAAACGCCAGTGCTGATATCAAGAGCGTCACATAAAACGCATAATCACATCATTCATATTATAGTTCTTACTCATAACTCAGCAGTTATTAACTTTTTTCTTATTTTTTTAAAGTCTGGACACTGCATTAATGTCAGTGATCCTCAAGACCATGTTTATTTAAAAAGTAAATAAATGCAATGTAAACCTATTTAAGAGATGCCACAAAATTACACAAGACAAATATTTATTGTGTTTCTAGTTTTATATGTGCTGTTAGCACATCAGATTTAGAAAATAAATGTTTATAGAGCATCAGCCACACTTTGTTTTTGTTTCTTATGTTTCTTAATGTCTAAAAATGTGCAAAACAAAATTTAAAAATGTGTGCGTGTGTGCGCGTGCGTTGACAGGGAGAGTCAACGAGAGCTGGAGGAGAGGAATCATGAAGTGTTGGACATGGACACTGCACTGAAAGAGAGACAGGGGGAACTGCAGCAGCGGGCAGAGCTGGTAAACCCCCCCCCCAACACACACACACACACACACACGCACAGAAATATCACAGGTTATAATACATTTTAAGTCAATTTCACATTAAGCTGCAGCATTGTTTACATGCTAACTGGTGCACAATTTGCATAAACACCATAATTACGCTGATTTATTAATTTACTATGCTGTTAAAACTGAAGGATTTTAGGGATTATTGGTTGTTTCTAGGTAACCAAGTGCTGTGTGACATAAAATATATCTAGTATATAATAAGTTGCATTTTAAAGTTTTTAAACTGTTATTTTTAAGGAGTTGTTATTAGTAAAGTGCCTGCAGTTCTACATTTTTACCAGCAGGGTCTCCGGAATGGCCAAAACTGTTTTTTATTAAATAAATAAAATTAAGTTAAAAGATGTAATAATGTTCAAGGTTAAGTAGTAAAGCACCACATTTAGCTTGTAAAAGATTAATACGTTTCCTGTTTTTTGGCTCATAGTCCATCAGTTGATACTAGTCGTAATTTTGTTTTAGGATCGTTATTAATTTTTAGTGCTTTATAGTGTTTGTTTATATTGACAAATAGTGTGTTTTATAAAAAGTCGACAAAACATGTCTTGTGTAGCTCGGACAGCTGGACATGGTCATCAAGGAGCATAAGCTGGAGATGGATAAAAAAGTGGAACATCTACAGGACGTGCTGAAGAAGACTGAAAGAAAGCTTCATGAGAGAGATAAACAGGTGCAGACCTCCTTACACACTTTAAACAACAAACAAACAAACATTCCTCAGACCTGTTTTCTGTAATTCGTTTAAACAACAATTAAATTTAAACAACATTTAATTAATTAAATTACCTGCAAGACATGATGATCTGATAACAGAAGGGACATGACATTTGCTGCTTTGCTTTTAGGTGGGGTTTCTGACCGAGAGGCTGGAACTGGTAAAATCCCAGCTGCAGGGAAAGGAGGACCTGGAAAGGGTGAGAAACACACCATCATAAAACAAACACACACAGAAAATGAGGTGTTGCTAAATAAAAACAATTTTTAATGGTCTACAAGAGATTATTCCTCTTACTTTTGTATGTGTGTGCATGTGTGTGTGTGTGTGTGTGTCTTAGAATGTATTGGAGCTTGGTCAGCAGTTGCGTGTGTGTCGCGAACAGATCCAGAAAAGTGCGCAAGATCTCCAGGATGCACATGCTCGCTGTGATGCTCTGAGCAGCCAGCTGGAAGACGTCACACAGCAGGAGAGACAGAAGGTACGTTCATACTCATTAAGACTGATGGAGACCAACCGTGCCTCTATCAGTAATGCTATGTTTACACCAAATGTAAAGTGAATATGCGCATCACGTCACATGCCCTAGATTACTCGCGGGATATTTTTTGTCTCGTGCAATGTTTGTATGCATGAAACACATATTTTGGGGTGCAAGCAAACCGCTACACTAACGCTCTCATCAATTGGCTAATAAAACGGACACGTCAATGAGCTCTTTGCCGGCGCATCTTGCAAACTTTCTGGTCGCGTTTGAACTTGCGTGCGAGGCGAATATCGTGCGCAACCTACATGTCATTGAGTTGTCGGACGAAAATTTGACTGTATTTGCAAGTCTGATTTGACTTGTCTTTGCATTGACTTTGTTTGTAATCTACTTGCATAAACAATGAAATTGAGGTTTGGTGTGAACACAGCGTAAAACTGACAGATCTACAGGACACTGCACGTTCTCTGACGGACTCTGAGGCCGCGCCCCTCTTCAATAAGATACAGAAGCTATGGGTGGGGGGGGGGTACAGAAGTCTACCTATAGGCGTTTTTTTACGTGTGTGTGTGTGTGTGCAGGCATGTGTGTCCGCGTAAAAGGGCACAAACATTAAACACACAAAACAAAGCCCCCCTTTTTTTGCACTTGCTTCTCTAATATGATGTCCAATTCTGTATAGTTTTTTTTTACGTTTACATTTTTTCTCTTATTTCCCTGTCCTTCTTTTTAGTTCATACTTTGTTTTTCTTCCTCTTTTTTTTTACATTTCTGGCATAAATCAGAATAACTTCTATTTATCAAATTTATGATCCATCCCAACAGATTCTTGATTCAGAAGATTCTCTCCCAGAAGCTTAACAAGGGCAGTTTGGTTTTGCTTAGCATTGCACTCCATCTTCTGACCAGCAGGCCAACACCTTAACCATTGAGCCACCACTTCCCACTTTTATACAACCGTCTGTGTGTGTGTGTGTGTAGGACACTGAAGTGCAGCAGCTTCAGGAGCAGATCTGTGTGGTGGAGAAGCTGCAACTGCAGGGTGAAGCTCAGCTTCAATCCGCAGTCACTAAACTACAAAGGGATCTGGAACAGCAAAGGGATGAGCACAATAGAGAGGTGAGTACAGTACACACAGCTACAGCAACACACACAATGAAGGGCGGCGTGGTGGCATTGTGGTTCGCACGGTCACCTCACAACAATAATGTCCTGGGTTTGAATCCCAGGCTCGGGGTCTTTCGGGGAGTTTGCATGTTCTCCTTGCGCTCGCGTGGGTTTCCTCCGGGGCAATATTACAGGTTATATTACATTTTTAAGTCAATTTTACATTAAGCTGCAGGAGTGTTTACATGCTAACTGGTGCACAATTTGCATAAACACCATAATTACGCTGATTTATAAATTTACTATGCTGTTAAAACTAAAAAGGATTTTAAGGAATTATTGGTTGTTGCTAAGTAACCAAGTGCCGTGTGACATGAAAGGTATCCAGTAGATAATGTTAAAGTTTTTAATTTGTAAATTTTGTACTCCGGTTTCCTCCCACAGTCCAAAAACATGTGCATGAGGTTGATTTGGTGATTCTAAATTGCTCATAGGAGTGAATGTGAGTGCGTTTGGTTGTGTGATTGTGGCCCTGTAATGGATTGCTGGCTTGTCCAGGGTGTAACCCCTGCCTCTCGCCCTATGTGTGCTGGGATAGGCTCCAGCAGACCCCTGTGACCCCGAGTTCAGGATTAAGCGGGTATAGAATAAATGAATGAATGAAGCAACTCTAATCGTTCTCTCTCTCACTTCCCATTTATCTGTTATAAAGCTATCAGCTCTTCAGCAGACACACGGACAGCTGCTTAAAGTTTCAGAGCAGATCTCTGGCAGCCTCAGGAGCTCTCATGAACAACTAGAGGAAGCCAAAACCAACACCGCCGAACTCCACACACAGCTTCACACCACACAACAGCTCCTGGAGCATGCCAACGAAACGCTGCTTGTTAAGGTCAGAAGTCATGAGACACTTCATACATGGTTATAAAACACATTTAAAATGTAAAACAACAACATGCAGACGCACATCCATGGAAGCATACACTCAAAGGCAAGCTAGAACAGGAAACCAGAGATCTGGTGATCTTTCAGTGGCTTTGATTAAACAAAGAGTAAAAGTGCATAATGAGCAAAGGTTAAATAGTATAACAAGCATGAGATAATTAGTAGAATGAGCGAGAATTGTCGCAGATAAACAGAGAGTTAACGGGTAAACGTATGAGAATTAACCAATATAACGACAGTGAAATCGCAGTTGAGTTTTGTTTTTGTTTTCTTTTGATAATTAACATGAACGATTCAGTCGTCCAATCCTAAACAGAGTCTACACTGGATTTTAAATCTTGCTTTAATCACTTGTGCTACGATTTTTTTTTGTTCGTTCTGGGGCATGCAAGTCCAAGTCTGGTTGCGTGCTTGTGCATGCGCGCATTCGAGTCAGTTGTCGACCTGTTTCTGGCAGCCATCTGGTGTACCCACTAAAATGTATTTTTATTATTTAGCACAGCTGCAAATATCTGCAGGCAATCAAGCTTATTTTTCAAAGCTTCTTCAAGTTCCACCCTCAGAACTGGTTCTTCTCGCTGATTCACAGTCTTGCCGTGCCGTAACTGATTGATTTGTTTTGTGGCCTGACCCAGGAATGCGAAGAAGTTGTCATGCTCTTCAAAAAGCAAACTACAGAAATGAAACTTGAGGGTTAATCAGTAAAGCAACTTCTACCACGAGATTACAAAATCATAATTTATCTCTTATTTTTAAATCTTTATTCATTTGTTTGTTTGTTTTTTTCCTGATGGTGGCCATTCACTCTTATTCACACCATTGCGAGATTAAAAAGCGTTTGTGCGTGTCAAAGAAATTCTGTTTTCCTTTTACAGTCCACATGTACATTTAGGTTGATTTGGTGATTCCAAATTGCCTATGGTTGTGAGTGTGACTGTGTGTGGTTGTTAGTCTATGTGTGGCCCTGCAATGGACTGGTGATTTGTCCAGACACCCTATGTGTGCTGAGATAGGTTCCAGCAGACCCCCACGAGTAAGCGGATATAGAGGATGAATAAATAAATGTTGTTTTTATTATTTCACCTGGGAGCAACACTAATAACCACGCCACACCCTCTCTCTCTCATCTGACACTTCCTTCCCCTGTTCTGCATGTTCTTTAATTATTGTTGCTCTACACAATGCTGACGACATGGAGCGAGCAAGTTCAGTTAATCAGAAGCTGGAAGACACCATGTCAGATAAGAGTGAATGAGAGAAAAAAACGAAATACATCCCGCTTACTGATTGAGCATTGGGTAGGGAAAAAAAAGTTGGAGAACATGCAGGATAAAGAGACTTTAGGAGAAACATGTGTTGCCCAGATTTCATAATTAGGATCATGATTATTCAACTGGTTCCTGAAGTGCATGTTGAAGCTTCACCTGGTTTGTTTAAACATTAGTTTATCATAAACATTGTTTAAGTGCAAAACCGTCTTTCATGTTCCAGGAATCAGAGATCGCACGTCTTCAAGCTAAGATCTCCAGCCTCGAGAGAGCCGCTACGTTGAACTCCACGCTCCATCAGGAATCCAGGGCTTTTTCTCCTCCTCTGAAATCCACCCTACCCAGTTTACCCCTTTCTGTTAAAGAACCCCTTGCTCGCTCCAGCATCTCCTCCACCACCTCCTGGCAGGAATCCTGCTCAGATTCATCTCTGGAGTTCCCGGAGATTCTAAAAGGCAGCTTGAAGGCGACACTGAAGCCACTCAGTTCCCCACGCAGCAGCTGGCAGGGCCTGAACCATACAGAGCTCTCCTTAAACTCTGACATGACCTTCAACCCGCTCACCTACATGCTGGACGGAGAGGAATCAGAAGAACCAGAAATGAACTCGTTGACGGGCATGCTAAGGTTTGTTAATCAAACTCTGGCCATGCAGGAACATCATGCCGAAACAGACTTCCAGGAAAGCACACACTCGAAGGCAAGCTAGAACATGAAAACCTGGCTCTGCTGATGGAGAGGTTTCGCAGCGGTCTTGCAATTAGGATTAAACGGATCTTTTAAAGGCTGTTTTTATTTAAAGGATTATTATAAAGAGGACTTTAAAGGAAGTTAAACACATCACAACAGGAAACAACGTCTCCCAAGATATTTTTAAATCCTTCTGCTTGGATCTTCGGTCTATCTAATGCTCCAATTTCCTTTCACTAGATTCGTTTATGCATTAAAATCCGCCCTGTTCACTTTAAATTATTGTACATCCTTTTGTGAATCTGTGTTTTTATAGATTCATGTTTTATTCCTTTTTATGCTGGTCGTTTAATAAATAAATATATTTTGTAATTTATGAATCTTTTATTTTCTTATTTTATTTTATAACTTTCTCTGCTGTTCCATTCTATCAGTGTTACTCCACATAAAGCACTCTCTGAAAAGGAAATAATTTTCATCTGTTCGTTTGAAGCTTATATAACGCCAAACTACTTGTAATTCTTAGCCTTCTTGTCTGCATACATAAACAAAATCCTCAAAATATGATGACATCAGGTTAAGTAATCCCAGTAATCCCCTATCCCAGCGCCCATGGGGCAGGAAGCACATGTACACCGCAAGGTCACACATAGATGAACAACCACACACACACTCCTATAGGCAGTTTAGAGTTATCAATCAACCTCATGTTTGACTGTGGGAGTAAACCCACACAAGCGCGAGGAGAAAATGTTGTGAAAGACCCTGTGCCCCATAATCAAACTGTGGACCCTTCTTGCTGTGAAGCGACCATGCTAACAACTATGCCACCACGCCACCCTTAATGTGTTATATGTTAATACTGAACATTACAGTTGAATGAAAGTATTTAACAGTTTAATCCATTAGTTAACAATAACACAATTATAACCTCACCTTTGTATTTTCAAATAAACAACTTGTCTTTAGGCAGTGTATGTAATGTCATGTGACATGATGTATAAGTAATTACTGATGCCACATATCCTGTTGAAAACATTGCATCGCCATGACAAGCTGGGACGTCTACACATCCCATAAAGACGCTATAACTACCATACACACACTCACTCGCCCTATACAACTTCTGTCTCTATCTCCCAAATGATGATGGGTTTCCTGTTGAGTTTTATTACTCTCGAGGTTTCTTCCTATTACTGTTAGGGAGTTTTTCCCTGGCACCGTTGCCTCTGGCTTGCTATCTGGGGACAAACTTCTACTATTTTACCCTGCATATGCATATATAAAGCAGCTTTGAGACAATGACCAAATCATCAAGAGGTGCGCCAAATATTGGTGTATCTGATATTATAAAACTGATACCTGAAAATGAAAAAGCCTATATATCAAAGAACATATTGTTGAAATCTTAAATTGTAATGATTAAAACCTAGCATAGTGTATCTAATATGATAATAATGCATTATTAAAATCCATCCAATTAAAACAGTCACTTGGTTAAAAATGTAATTTTACAGTTTTTTTTTACAGACACAATTGCCGTTTTAACTAATAAACCAGAAATTATGTCCTAGCCTGGATAGGTTATGTGCTAGACGCACTATTACAGTATTTTAGTCTTAATATAGTATTTATTACATCATTAAAATGTACACCCCAAATTACAGAATGCTCAGGGATTCAATAGGCCTTTATGACACACTGCGTGACGCACCGCAGCACTATTGCTGGACATTGCGGTTTTGTGCTTTTATGTCTTTTTGCAAAAATGTTTGTAAAGCTTGTCCTGATAATTAAGGTTAAGCTCAAACCACAATTATGCGGTGCTGGACATAAACTAGTAGCTTTTAATTTATACTTGTATATAAATCTACATATATATAAATATGGTATCTTTCTATACTTAATTTCTTCTTTAACATTATATGAAGTTTCAAAACAAATCGAATGTTTGCATTTTAAACATGTAAACAAGACGCCTGCATATCAGCATGTGACTGGTGGTTTTCTGGCTGTGCTTTTGGCACTCTCAATGAGGAAGTGGGTTTTTCGTTTCGCACGTCAACTCAACCCTGCTTTCAGACCCTGATTAGTCACTTGATGCCTTTTAGCTCATTGGGTTGAAAAATAAATGTCAGTGTTGTGTTTGTCGAAGACAAATGTACAGCTTTGCAATTCAATTCTAAACACAAGCTGTGAATCTTATCTGTGTGTCCCTTATGGAGCAGCTGACGGTCCTGGTGCTATCATTCTGATCTTATCATCTCTCATCCCTGAGCCGAATTTACATGTCTGTTTCTTTGTGGGTTCCTAGGAATAGAAGCTGATGCTCTTTATCTCTGGAGTTTCCATTTCCTGACATGTGCAGTTAGACTATTAGAAATAGAGACAGAGGCCACACCTTCTTTACTTGGACAAATAAAAATTCAAACAGAAGCCATGCCTTCTTCACCTAGACTAATATAAATAGACAGAGGCCACGCCTTTTTTGTTTCGAGTAATAGGAGGAGACCACACCTTCTTTACTTAGACTAGTTAAAATTCAAACAAAGGCCACACCTTTACTTGGACTAGTAGAAATACAGACAGATGACACGCCTACTTTTCTTAAACTACTAGAAATGTAGACAGAGGACACGCCTTCTTTACAAGGACTAATAAACTAAGACCATATTTCTTTGATAAAATATGTTCCTCTTTGCTGTACAGCGATGATTTCATGGTGCAGCTTCAGATCCACTGATCCAATGACCGGCAGTATGAGTTTCCATATTTTCTTTTTTAGCTTACAAAGTGTTTTTGGCAGCATGTACAGCCTAACTTGTCTCATGTATAATATGTGATGACATGTTTAGAAAAGCCCAGACACGTTCTCTCAGGGTATTTAACAGGAAGTCTATACAACAGAAGAGATGCTAATCCGAGCATTATGCTGAACTGCACAGTCAGTGAGACCTGCTGTCCCTCAATGTGTGTGTGTGTGTGTGTGTGCATGTGTGTTAATTATCTGTTGGTGAAATGTAAACACGCCTGGTTGAAGCTTTTCATTATGCTCTGCAAAATTTGATTCTGGAGCTGCACTGGTGCTTACTGGTGCTTTTGTACTGTGTCTAAAATTTAGGTTATAATGCATTATAACAAACAACCCAGTGCCTTAAATACTTTAGTTTTTTAATAATGCAGGTTATATGATGCATTAGAATATGTTCAGAATAACCAGTTATATTAAACCTTCTTCTTAAATAGTTTCATTGTATAATATCTGTATATAATTACTCATAAAAAGATGTTTAAAAATCACTTCACAGCAACAGGGCAAAAAGGTTCTTCTGTTCCTCAAATTCCCTAATGTTTAGAAAAGCACTTATCATAAGAGTCTTATGCCAGGTTGTAAGTGTCAGACACAAAGCATCCTAGTAATCTTTGCGAGTTATATGTCATCACTTAAAATAAAGTTGAACCTCAAGGTAATCCATTTTAATCAAACCCCAAACACTGAAGCATAAAGATACAGAGCCGAACCGTGTTCTGTTTTTTATTCTGTACCTAATATAACTTTATTCTATTTTATTTCTTTTTCTTTATTGTTCTTATGGCAAAGTCCTGCTGCACTTTCTTTAACCTTAAACCTTTTTGTTTTTCTTAAAAAATGCATGTTAACCTGCAGGTTCTCCAGTGTGAGGCCTTCCACTAGCTGCCATCTGATGCAAACAAAGGATGAACGTGGAACAAAGCATAAAAACAGAAACCTACTCAACATTTTAATAATTGGACCATCCAAAAAAATTAGTGCCCCGCTCTCCTTGTATAGCAGAGAACGTTCATGAAGGATTTTGTCCTTCTTCCAGAAGAAGATGGAAGCATGATCATGAGTCATTAACAAGAATTTCTTCATGCCTACTTTTAAGAGAACAACAAAAGGAGGCTGTTTTCTTGTCTCGCTGGAGTGGGCGTTGATTTTCCTATCATAGTTCTATGCAAAGTGTTGAGCAGTCTTTCTATCGCAGACCAGGTGAGCTGCACCAAAGTTGTATATGTCATATACAACTATATGACATATATATGTCATATATGAGATATAACTCATCAACTCAAAACATGCTACAGAGAAAATTGGTTCTAATCGAATTGTTCAGGATGTTGATGTCTCAAACACACACATGCACGCACACACACCAGCTTCCTCTAACATCTAGCATATACAAAATGTTGCAATTTTTTTTGCCATGTATTTCTACTTCTATAAAGTAGACTTTATGACTTTAATTTGTAGCATACAAAATAAACCAAATAAAACGCACCCAGAAATTTTATTTTTAGAAGAAAATAAAATTAATCAAAAATAAACAGCGGGTGGCGCGGTGGCGCAGTGGTTAGCACCGTCGCCTCACAACAAGAAGGTC
>JAOTQW010070525.1:0-13403 GCA_026260075.1 Sisor rabdophorus
GCTGGCGTGGGTTTCCTCCAGGTACTCCAGTTTCCTCCCACAGTCCAAAAACATGTTCATTAGGTTGATTGGTAATTCTTAAATGCCCATAGGAGTAAGTGTCGTTGTGTGTGTGGTAGACTGGCGATAGACTGGCGACCTGTCCAGGGTGTAACCATGCCTCTCGTGCTATGTGCACTGGGATAGGCACCCGCAGACCCCCATGACTTCGAGCTTGGGAGTAAGCAAGTAAAGAAGATGAATGAATGAATGATTCTCAACAACAAACTGCTTGAGAGCATTAATAATTAAGAAGTAAATTTGGGGGTTGCAAAACCTCCATGTGGACATAATTATGTTTTTTAAACATGTTCGAATCAGTAAAGAGTATTTGTGAGTATCTGAGCTTTAGGTACTGTTCTTGATAAAACACTACACAAACTAAAATAGGATAAAGGATATGAAATATGAAAAGGATATGAATTCAGCATACAAAATATTAGTTCGATTTTTGGGTCATAATAATAATAATAAGTAATATTTATCTTAATTGCAGAAAAAAATAGTTTTGCTTAAAAATACAACATGAGCAATGCAAATTAGCAAGCAAATTTCTAACTCTTGTAAATTCATTTACTAGTGATAAAAAAATAAACCTTAGATGGACAAAGCAACTGATTATGATGTGGCTCCAGAGAGAGAACCCTGCTAAATCACCCCTTGACCTCAACAATAAGATAAATGTAAAGATTTAGCAACTTGTGCGCATTTTTCTGGGTGAACTGCCCACAGAACTGAGCCTTGAATCCTGGATAAATAACAGAGACATGATGAGCCCAGCGTCTATGGATAAAACACATAATGGACAATCTGCTTAATAAAATTTTGCTATTTATCACCCAGACATAGTTAAAAAACTAATTACCTGAAAGGCAGAGAGGGAATGTTGCCTGCAAATATTAGCTAGAATCGTGGAGATGTATTAAGATTTTAGGGAATCATTTAATTCCGATGCTATTCATTAATGTCCATCTTACCCCAGGTAATTATTTTAGTTATAGGTTTTTTGTTGAGGAGTGTTGCAGGAAACAGTCAAGGTGCAATTAAAACTTAAAAGCTAATTCACCGGCTGTGATTGATTAAAGCACTGGAAAGAGGTTTTTTAAAACAAAGAGCATCACTTCTGATCTGTATGAAAGAGATAAATATTTAAACAAATGAATATATCTGACCAGTGACAAAGTTTTTTCTACTGTACAGACTTGGTGAGACTGAAAAACATCTACTTCTTCAGAGTATCATTATTTGTAAGCATAGTGAAATAATTTGCAGTAAAATGTCTCTTTTATAAATGTGACTAATTACATTACACAACTCTGCACTTTTCATTAGCTAGGTTTTGACTGTTTGCATGGACCGTTAGGAAATAACCAGATTTCTTGCAAGCTTACTTTTACATTTACAGCATTTGCCAGATGCCCTTATCCAAAGCGACTTATCTCTTTTATAAAACTGAATATAAAACTTGTCTTTTATAGAACTGATCAATTATAGGTTAAGGGCCTTACTGAAGGGCCCAGTGGTGGCAACAGCAGTGGTTACCTGTCGGTGCAGGGATTCTAACCCTGAATCTTCAAATGAGCAGTCCAACACCTTAACTACTATGTGTGCCACGACTTCTCCTATACAAACACTTTATACAAAGCTTTAACTTTTAGTGAGACATCCTGGTGGTGCGCAGTAGTTAAGGTGTTTGACTGTTAATTGGAGGATCAATGTTTCATTTCTGGTACTAGTTCTGGCACCAAGGTACTACTGTTGGACTTTATACCCAATGCCCCGAACCCCTGATTGCTCAGTTGTATAAAAGAGATAATGTCGATCTGCATAGGAGCATCTGCCAAATGCTGTAAACTTTATATACACTATATAACGTATACTGTCAATTGCAGTTTGCAGACTTTTTATTTCTTGTATTATTGCGCAGTTGACCCTGGAATTTATTACTACAGTTTTGAAAAACACCTTTGAAATGTTATGTGAGGCTTTGTTCAGCCTTGTTTTTGTGTAGGAAGTGACAGCTTAGAGTTTAAGGCGGTAGACTGCCAACTGAAAGATTGTGGGTTCAGTTCTCTGCACTGCTGGGTTTGTGAGCAAGGGGAGAACATGCAAACTCCACACAGAAAGACCCCGTGCCCGGGATTCAAACCCAGGACCTTCTTGCTGTGGGGCAACGTTGCTAACCACTGCGCCACCGCGCAGCATCTCTATATGTTGATGGCAAGTAATTCTAATCTATTGAAGCACCTCACAGTCACATGTAGATAAGTGTACAATGTTTTAGAATAGTAATTTATTCTTTTTAATTTTATTCTATTTAATTCTGTTGAATATTTAAATATTGTGCAAGTTATTTAACATATTTTGAACATTTTGAGGGGGCCGTGCGGTGGCGTATTAGTTTGCACCGTCGCCTCACATCAAGAAGGTCCCGGGTTTGATTTTCCGGGCAACCCAAATTTCTGTATGGAGTTTGTATGTTCACATGTAGGCATTTGTAGGCATGCCTACCTGTGCTAGCGTTGATTCACTTTGGGTTTTCCAGTTTCTGTTCACAGTCCAAATAATGTACATTAGGTTGAGTGGTGATTCTAAATTGTCTATGAGTGTGGTTGTTTTTATATGTGCGGCCCTGCAAGAGACTCGTGATCTGTCCAGGGTGTTCCCCCTTCGCCACATGTGCGCTGGGATAGACCCCGTTACCGCGAGTTAGGGAAATAAGCGGGTATAGAAGTTGAATGAAATTTGTATTGTTTGATTGGATACTTTTAATTTGAAGAGATTCAAATAACATGAGTCAATAATTAAATCTGATTTGTTTTTAAATTTAAGTTTTGTTTTCACGGTTACTATTAGCAAGAAGTAACTAGCAACCATAACTAATTACATTTCAAAGTAAAATGTGAAACACTGCTAATAGTACAATAAAAACCTTTCACAGGAACCCAAAATAAATGTCTGTGTGTGGATAAACACATGATTTTTTTTACCTTTTATGCATTTATTTAATACATGCGAAATGATTGTGGAATATTGAGCTCTCTACCCTATCATAATCATAAGCTTTATTTGTAGTTTCTTTTTACACATATATAAAAAATAAATAAGCAATAGAAATGTAATAATCAAAAAAGAAAAAAAGCACATCTAGATATAAAACTAAAATGGTACCACACAAAATATAGCACTAAAATGCTCATAATTCACATGCATACAGTATAAAAAGCACCTTTTTATGCCATCCATGAATACTTTTCAATTACTATACAAGCACTTTTGGGGTTTTAATGCTAGACCTTAACTACAGACAATTTTTGTTTGATGACTGAATAGGTTTCACTAAGCACATAAATACGGTAGCCCTGCCCAAACTGATTTGAAAAATGCATACAGCAACAGGCAACAGAAGTACCTATTGAAAACTGATTATCAGTTATTTGTCTTTGATGTTTTCTTGCAACATAAAGTGAAGATACTGAACCGCATCAATTACCTTTTCTTACCAAGCGGGGACTAGGCTAAATGCAAAAGTGTTTAGTGGCAATTTAGCAGTGCAAAAAAAAACAGAGCATGGGAAACTTAATATGTCTACCTTACATACAGAGTCAAACCATAACTTTTATTTCTTAAGATTTTGGTCCAACTCAGGGGAGCATGCTAATAATCCAGCAATAAAGCGGAATAAAGATTTGAGTGTAAACAACAATACATCATGACAGTGGTATTGATTATAACATAGATATGTAACAAAGCTGCCCTGGCAAAATTTAAAGCTAAACTATAGCCTTATAACCTGCCTGAAATGGCTATTATATTGTATAATACAGGAAATGTAGCTATTGTGTAATGTAACACGTTTTTGGAATTTCAGCACATTGAAGATGTTACTGCTACTGACAGATGCAGAAATTGATGAGAGTAAGACCTTTAGTACATTATTAAGCCATTCTTGCCAACAGGTTTTTTTATCCAAGCATGCCTAATCATTCTAAACACAAATAAGCAGATCAAAACTTGTAGCATTTGGTAGACACTCTTTTGAATCACTTGAGTCAGTAAGGATTCTTGCTTGGTACCTCCACTAGAGGGCACTCATCAAATCTTTAGAATCCACCTGAATTTTACTTACTGAGTCTCTTAGATTTGGAGATTCACTGTGCAGTACAACCTGTGTTTTTTAATTTGCTTTGATTTGCTTGTACTCCAGCTTGATTTCCATTGTTCTGTCCTAACTACTTCTGATAACATGGTTCAGGAATTTGTTATGTATATGTTAAGGTCATAATGGGGAAAGAACTGGTGATTTGGTATTTTCTACACTATGATTGGCTGAACGCATCTTAACCAGATAATCAGCAGTAGATAGGGCAAGGCTGAAGAACAATCAGAACAAAGGAATTTAAGAAACACAGATTACTTAGACCACTTAGATTACTTAGATCAGTCAGCTACTTATTACTAATAACTAGCTAAAAACTACTTAGAACTGAGCGGAACAGTATAATTTTCATTTTATATTCATATGTTGTTGATGTGAAAAATAAGATAACTAAGAACTCAACTGAGTAAAGTAATTGAAGAGTAGGCTTTGTAAATCCAGTCATATAAATGATAGAGACAATTATCGTTAATCTTAGCAGCCAATCATGTGACATTATACTTCACACTATACATCACATTTTACAGCTTTTTACAGGGTGACATGGAGTGACACTAAAAAAGGCACACTTTTTGGGTATTGCTACAGTAACTACATCTTATCTCACCTCTAAAACACCTTCTGTACCTTCATGTATATTTCTATTTGGGTTAAAGTTTGCCTTATTAATAAGAAGCTCTATATATTTTCAACCTTCTTCCAGCTCTTGGTGTCCTCCTTTACGCAATGTGTGTGACTTGAACTGTGGTATGTTTGCTGGTGCCAAAGTAGCTTGTTAGAAAATAATGCTAATGTTCCTTGTTTATTGCAACTGCAGTTTCATACTGTGTGGGAATACACCAGCATGCTCCAAATGTGCACGTAAGTTGACAGCTGCTGTAAGGCCTACTTGCTCCTTTATGACCCGCCACTTTTAGGTGTAAGATGTGTGCATTTTATTTTCATCTTGGCACATGGCCTGCTGCACTATCATTTTCATTCATTCATCTTCTATAAACGCTGCACAGAAAGCTCCCTTGCCTGGAAATCGAACCTGGGACCCGAAACCTCAACCCAAGGGGTAACAACTATGATGTCTGGCTCTTAAAAAATAAAAATATATAATATTTGATGTGGGGCGGCGCAGTGATGTTGTGGTTAGCATGGTCACGAAGAACATCCGGGTACTCTGGTTTCCTCCCACAGTTTAAAAACATGTACATTAGGTTGATTGTTGCCCATAGAGAGTATAAGTGTGTGTGGTTGTTCATCCATGTGTTGCCCTGCGATAGACCTGTCCAGTGTGTATCTATGTGCCCTGGGAAAGGCTCCAGCATATGCTCATGACCCCAGGCTAGGGAATAAGCGAATATAAAATATAGATGAATAAAGAAATCAGAAGTAATCATATCTTATGATATAAAAGTAATCAGTAATCTTATTATTTTCTATGCTAACATGGTCGGCTTGCTTAATTTTTTCAGGGCCACATATCAGGGGCAGTGGTGGCTTGACTGAAAGACCAGAAAACTACTAATGGTTCCTGAAGTAAGACCACTACCCCTTATTCTTTAAGAGTTGTGTATTAGCTGACCTAACTTTTTAGGATGAGAATAAATACATTTTACTGTGTTGTATTTTATGCAATAATAAAACACATTCATTCATTCATCTTCTATACTCGCTCATTCCCAAACTCAGGGTCACAGGGGTCTGCTGGAGCCTATCCTAGCGCACATAGGGTGAAAGGCAGGGGGTACACCAGGTCGCCAGTCCATCACAGGGCCACACACACAACCACACTCACTCCTTTGGGCAATTTAGTCACCAATCAAGCTAATGCACATGTTTTTGGACTGCGAGAGGAAACCGGAGTACCCGGAGGAAACCCACATGAGCGCAGGAAGAACATGCAAACTCTGCACAAAAAGACCCCATGCCCGGGATCCGAACCCAGGACCTTTGTGTTGTGAGGCAAATGTGCTAACCACTGCGCCACCGTGCCCTAAATGAGCACATATACATTGTTAACTTGTGATATGTTGTGGCCACAGGCTAGTCATCAACTTCCATGGTTCCTATATTTATTACATTTTAAAAGTTGTTTCCTTAACATAAGAAGTCACACCTAAGATAAAGATAATTATGACTTAACATTGCATTGCCATCATATATAGCATTTCCAAGATTTAATATTCTGTGGCCATGACATATTACATTCCCACAAGTTAATATGTTTGGCCACAACAAAATTAAATTGTAATATTTCTTTTAAAAACTGTTATGTTTTAGACATTTTAGATGATACTGATTGGTCAGCCTTAATACAATTATGAGATAGATTTCCAATTCCAGAGTTCTAAAATGGAGTTGCATGTATAGCCTTTTTACACCTAGCTAATTTGTTTTATAAAAATAACAAACACTAAAGTATCTAATATAATACTTCCCTTCAGCTTGGGCCTGCAAACAAATCATCACCCTTATGGTGATTTGTAATATCACACACCCACTCATGTTCTTCTGCCTAATTAAATATTCAGCAATATCTCAGTTGGTACAATGTCATCCCAGGATCACTGGTTGTAGAGTTGGACTATATTATACATACTATGAATATTTATTTATTCATCTTCTAGCCCACTTAGTCCCTAATTCAGGGTTGTGGGGGTCTGCTGAAGCCTATCACAGCTCTCTAAGGGCATTTATAAACCCAAACAAGATGGCCTCCAAATGGCTGCCACAACCTCACAGTCACACATAGATGTCTACACACACAACACCTCCAAATATCCAGACTTAATCAGCTCCTGTTTGTATACATATGCTTGCTCTCTCCCTCTCGCCATCTCTTACACTCTTTTGCTCTCTCTTACTTTGCAATAATATACAAGGTAGACATTAGTTAAACAGGAGCCCATCTGAAGGTTTTTCTCAGGTGATAAAACAGTGTTTACAACTATAATGAATAAAGTGAGATATCTCACTATATATGTACAGTCTCTCTCTCTCTCTTATTTACTTTTTAAGAAAAAAAAAGTTTTATAGTTGTATTCTTGCAGTTATCTTCTGTTTTTAAAGTCTACTTAGACATATCAGGCTGGATAGAATCCGGAGGAGACAAATGTATTTACTGCAGTTAAAAATGAGAAAAAAAGACTGCATGTAAAGGCTCTTACAACATGTAACCCCAGAGTCTTTGCTGTGTTTAGACATCTTAATTGCTCATATTATGTCTTTTCTATCATATTTCACACACACACACACACACACACACACACACACACACACACACACACTTGTGCTCTTTGTCTTTCTGTGTGCTTTCTTAGGATCCATGCCGGGTGGTGAATTGGCTAATCTAAGTTCTTCAAGTCCTCCAAATTGTGATGCAATTCCAGGAATGACTTTCCCAGCATTTTGAACTCTATTGTAAAAAAAATACTCTAGGCTATTAACCACTAAGCTATTTGGAAGTGGATAGTTCAGTGGTTAAGGTGTTGGACTTCTAATTGGAAGTTACCACTGCTCGGTCCATGAGTAAGGCCCTTTAAATGAAAGTGACTCTGCTAAATACTGCAAATACAAACCTTTTTATGCATTATAACTGCTTTTGGAGTATTTCACTGTCATGGACAGGTGGACAGTGGACAGGTGGACACTGTTCTTAGTAGTAGTGATGTTCCATGTTTTCTTAAACCATTTCCTTTAGCCAATATTTTCTGCAACAGTATTATAATGGCGCTTTTAAGTGATTCCAGACATCATGAGAACAACCAAAGAACTATTTTAAGTGAAACTAGCTTAATGTGAAAAATAAGCCTGCTGTAAATATGTATTAAAGTAACTTAATAAAAAACTACTTTATTGCTCACACAACTCTAATCTGAATTAGATGTTTCTGCATACTTAGCGCTGAAAATCTGAAATTCAGTTTGATTCAGAAGTTATTCTAAAGTATCTAGAACTTCATAATATTCTTATTAGTATTGGTTTGGATTATACATACTAATATTTGGATTATACATACTTTTTTTTGATAACCAATACAATGCTAATATTAGTTAAAATTGTGACAGGAGTTGGCAAAACAACATGCTGCCCAAAGTATCTTTAGAGGTAAACCTACAATTTAAAGCTGCTGACTCAACTCTAAAGATTTTTTAAGTTTTCAATTCAATTTAGCTTTAAAAAAGATGGCAAACAAACAGGTGAAGCAGGTTGATGAAAATGAAAAGAAGAAAGCTAAGAAAATGTAATTACAGTAATAAATGAATTGTTTTTCAATTCATTGTTGAGATAAGGTTGAATTGCTTTGACAGAAGCATAAAAGTTTGAAAAATGATCTTGAATAGCTGTTCAAGTAGTAATAAGTAATCAGATATAAATTTTGAAGGATCCACAATTTTTTACTTCTAAAAATGACTAATTATGAGCTTTTGCAAAAAACTTCTCTTAAAGTTAGGGTTGGTGATAAACTCTGCAGGCCACCGGCACGCCAGGATTAAATTTACCAGCCTTCTAAATATACCCATGATGGGTGTGATTAACATCCTTCGTTATTTCGGAAACAACATTTTAATCAACATAACATGACATCAATATGTCAACTAAACTCGCCTTAATTAATGTTTTAATATTCTCCTTTTTGTTAATCAAATCAAACTATAAAACATAAAAAAGGTGCCCAGGATCCGAACCCACGACATTCTTGTTGTAAGGCGACTGTGCTAACCTCTACACCACTGTGCAGTCTAAAATACTTATAACATATGTAATACATTACATGCTGTGCTGAACAAATGCATACAACATGTATGTGGCGGGAATGGCGTGGTGGCAGGAAGCAAGGCGGTCCCGGTTTCAGACGATTAATTGCTGTTGTGACCTTTTTTAAATACTTTTTGCTGAAATTCTAACAGTGTTACAGGATGTCGGCCACTTACCTGCATTCTGATTTCTCCTATGATGACCATAACACCAAGAACCTATAGAAGCGTCAAACATCCTACAGTCTGAGCCTGGCTTAAAATGTATTATTCACAGTGGTTGGCAACTTTATCTACAAATAACTTATAATACATACAGCAAGATAAACTCCAGCAGGAATCTGGTTAGATTTTACTAATGCAAAGCTTTGGCATCTAATATGAAAGAACTGCTGAATTCTCTTCTTTTTGGTCCTACCCAATTACCAGTAAATCATGTGAGCTGACTGAAGCAGTGGTTTTTCCACTAAGAAACGAATGAAAAAACAGCAGAACATCTGAAGATTGGTGCAGCTCTTAGATCTCCAGAGTCTGCATTAAAATAATGACACAGCAATGAGTTTTGCTAACATTATAGAGGTCCTTTGTGTGCTAGGCTGACATTTGTGCAAGCACATGCACACAGATGTGATCGGTCCCTTAAACACCTCACTGAAGTCCGCACTTAATGCCAGCTGTGGTGGGAGGGCACACAGCATTTAAAGCCACCTCTTGCTGAACAAATGTAGAAATATTTCCATTTAAGGAATTGCTCTTATGTATTAATAAAATGATTACAATAAAATGATTTTTACTTACAACACAATTTCTTAACCCAATTAAGGTCATCAGTATGAATCAGAAAAATAATTAATTATTTTATTCCTGTGTTTGTATAATTTTGTGTATTTTAATGTGGTGTGATGTAGTGTAGTTTATGGCTGCACAATAAACCAATATTGTGTTCATATAGCGATTTAATACTTCAAATGACAATGTTATTTGAATGCATGTGTTTTAATGCAAGACAATCCACAAGCATTGAACCATTCAAATGGAGACAATTCTTGATAAGCCAAGGCACGTACAGCAGTAGCTGACGATTTAGTGCCCATTAAAAAATGACAGTATTTGGCTGTTGCAACGGTATAGTGGGTCTTGACCCTTGACCTACTATACTGACGCCTTTTCCACTCTACCATAGCAGCAGTCAAATACCACCATATATTTGAGGTGCTTCTTCATTTTGGCACCAAATGTGGGCTGCACCCACTGACCTGGGTTTTATTCCTGCTTGGGTCACTTTTGTCTCTCTCTTTGAGAGAGAGAGAAACCACATTTAGCAAATGCACTTATGCAAAGCAACTTGCATTAATTTCATCTATATAGCCGATCGATTTGTATTAAGGACCTTGCTCAAAGGCCCAGCAATAGTAACTTGTTTGTATTGGGAATCAAACCAACAATCTTCCATAGAGTTTTTAAAAGGACACTTTTGAAGACTAAAGTTCTTTGTAGAACATCTTCAAATCTCATGTGGCAATATAAACAGTCCAAATCTTACCTTAAAACCCAGAACAATTTAAGTCAGCTATGACAGAGATAAATGTATTTAAATAAACATATATTTTTTTCTTAAATATTGCATTGCATATGGTATATTGCATTATTTAGCATGCTATTGTAATCACATATTTCTTTTCATTCATCTTCTAACCCGCTTAGTCCCGAGCTTGGGGTCACGGGGGTCTGCTGAAGCCCTACAGCCCTGACAGGTCGCCAGTCCGTCACTGTGCCACACACACACAACCACGTGCACTCACACTCACTCATATGGTCAATTTATAATCACCAATCAACCTAATGCACATATTTTTGGACTGTGGTAGGAAACCGGAGTACCCAGAGAAAACCAGGCAAGCGTGTGGGGAACACGCAAACCACGACCTACTTGCTGTGAGGCAAACGTGCTAACCACTATTCTACTTTGCCGCCCTTGTAGTGTAACAGTCTATTCTAAAAGCACTTTCTTTTTCTCTATAAATTCCTAATTACAGGCTGGCTAGGCAGAGCATTCATATTTTGAAAATGCATTTATTCATGCATGGTTTCTTGACTTTCTGCAAAAAAACCTGCTGTAATGCACAGTAATCATGCATTGCCCAAGATCTTACTAAACCCACCGCTTCACTGTTTTTGTCAGTATCTTCAAATTCATCATTAACCATCCTCTATTTTTCAGACATTGCCTATACTACAAGTGGGTGACATTACTTACAGTCTGTGCAAAATGCAGAATAACAGTTGGTTACCAGCCCTAGATAACATATGGTCTCTATTGCTAAATGGGCCTTCGGAAACTAATGAATTTGACTAAAGAAAAGATTTTACATATAACCACTCAATTCATTTTCATCTGTCTAAAAACAAAGATGATAAATAGATTTAATTTATTTCATCACACTTGCGTATTTCAACAACTAAACTTACTATAAATGGAATAAAGAAACCTGTACCATGAACATATTGCATATAATTACCCTTTCATGAGCGCATTTAATAATATTAATCTTCCATTATGTGGAGTTTTTAGGCTTATTGGCTTCTTTCCACTTGCCTTTTAATGAGATCTTCTTTTCAGCCGAGTTCCAACCTCAGCTGTGCACGGACGTGCAAATTAAAGCAAGTAATATTATCAACACACACTATAACTTGTCTCTTAACCCCTGCCTCCATATGTGTTAGTGCATGCATGTGTTTGAGTGTGTATGAAGAGAGAGAATTATTATTCAAACCATAACGCCAGAACCCCTCCACCTCCTTGCCAACACCCCGATACTCCCCACACACAAATGCACATGCACTCCCTGGTTGCTATGGTAACCAAGGGTTAGGGCTTCTCTCTCTAAGCCATTTTGCCTGGAAAGAAAGAAAGATGCTAAAGAGAGGTAATGACAGAAACACTAGCAGAGTGTGTAAAAGGCACTGAAGTGAGGATGAAGAAGAATGAGAGGAGGGTGAAAAAATTAGACTGTAGCACTGCTTCATACATTCACACTACCAAACGTCTAAGTAAAAGCTTTGTGAAGATTTCATAATAAGGAACAATTTTATTTCTGTTGGCCAATAAACATTTTTTGTCAACAATTAATGTTTATTGTATGTCTATTTGATTCTTTAGTGTCTTCTGAGTTGCTGATTAATTAAGTCCTATCATAAAGTGTGCCAACAAAGTAAACAAATGATATTAACATACTAACAAAAAAACCCTTTCAAATCCATCAGAAGAGTTTCTCCCAGGTAAATATTTTTCTGCAATATTCAGCAAGGCTTTACTGAGAGCTTATTCATTCATTCATCTTCTATACCCACCTAATCCCAAACTCGGCGGTCACGGGGGTCTGCTGGAGCCTATCCCAGCGCACATAGGGGCGAAAGGCAGGGGGGTACTCCCTGGACAGGTCGCCAGTCCATCACAGGGCCACACACACAACCAAACACACTCACACCCGATCAAACTATTGCACATGTTTTTGGAGGAAACCAAAATACCCGGAGGAAACCCACACAAGTGCGGGGAAAACATGCAAACTCCACACAGAAAGACCACGTGACTGGGATTCGAACACAAGACCTTCTTGTTGTGAGGCAACCGTGCTAACAACTAGGCCACCACGCCAGCCACTAAGAGCTCAGTGTTTTTAAATTTCAGTAAGGCGGCAATGTCTTAGACTTTCACCTGCCAGGTTCTAGTAATGTGAGTGCAAACAGGGCGGTGCGGTAGCGTAGTGGTTAGCACAGTCGCCTGACAAACAGAAGGTCCTGAGGTTCGTATCCCGGGCATTGGGTCTTTATGTGCGGAGTTGCATGGTAATTTTAAATTGCCCATTGGAATTGGCCAAACATTGGTGATTTCATGGTACTGGGAATCACTTTAAATTTCAAGTTAGCAGTCGAACATCTTAACCAATGTGCAAAACACTTATTCTAACATATAACTTTTACCCAGATTAGAATTAATTGCTTTGTGTCTCACAGGTGAGCATAATCATTTAGTGACAGGAAACACAAAGCAAGTCAAATAATTAAACCAATTATTTATTCTAACTACAAACTGACATTTAGGAAAGTACAAAAAAAGCTAAAAAAGGTCAAAAGCTAAAAAGTAAAGAAGAGGCAGAAAATGTGACCCAACCTATACTACAGTACATACTGTGTGTGGAAGAAATATAGAATGAATAGAATGAATCACTAAACATTCAGTGAGTTATGGTGTTTTATGAGGCTGTTGGAAAAGATGACGGGGCCATTTTTTATACTATGCTATTCAATATATGATTATTTCCTCTACCTACACCTAAAGCTTTGCATGCTGATGTGAAACAAACTTTCCTCTCATCTCCATCTACAATGACTGCAATCTTTTTATGGTAACTTTGTATTAAGTATATATAACTTTATATAAAGAAAAAATCAGA
>JAOTQW010070599.1:0-13395 GCA_026260075.1 Sisor rabdophorus
TCTATATATATATATATATATAGATATATATATATAGATATATATAGATATATATATATATATATAGATATATATATATATACACACACATTTCTCACCAAAAATGTTTTGCCCAGTTGATAGTTTCTGTTGATGAGTCTTCCCACTCACCCCAAGATTCAAAATGTAAGTAAATGTCAAATCAAAGCGTTTAACTTTCACCAAAGCGGCTTAATTATAAGGCAGCTTGGGTGTGTTGTCATGCAGGAATATTTAACAATATTCTCTCCTTGCTGGCTTAGCTGAAATGTAGGTGTCCTATAAGACGTAATAACATCCTTTAGGTACGTCAAAGCCTTGAAAAATTGCATTATCCCAATAGCTCAGTTGGACCATACTTAATGATTTGTTAAGCAGTTGTTTTTTAAATGAATAGTGGATTAAACAACAGAAAACTAACACTGGCTAAAAATTTGACCAGCGGTATATAATAGAACAGTGTAAAATGGGAGTAACAATCATAAAATTAACATTTTTTAAGGGTAAGCACTGTGATAAAAAAGATGTGATTGTGTAAGTTACCAGATTTAATTTGGACTGTTTTTAATGCAAGATTGAACCATACACATAGGAAGTGTATCTGTGGTAGTTGAAATAGCAATAAATATGTGATGCATAAAATACTGTAACAAAGAAAATATAAAAATAATCAAATATATCCTGTAAACATTAAATTATATTAATAAAATTATTAGCAACAACATGCTGCGTCACACCATAACAAAAAAAAGAGAAACTAATGTATATAGGAAATTTATAAAATGAGCTGCAATGCCAATGATGCTAACTGCCTGTTAAACAGATTAAATACCCTACAACATGCAACTATCAGTGTTATAATGACATATAAGAAAAGACAAATATAAGGCAGAAGACGCAACCTAGCAAAACATATCAGGACCTTTCAGTTATTGGGCCCCATTAAAACCTTAACCGATTACATGGTTGTCTGTGTTTAAGGTCTGGTGGGCCATGCCCCGGTGTGTGTGCGCTGGACATGTCTGATGATGGACCTGCATTACGTGCTTTCTGTCTACCTAAACAAAATTTACAACCACTTAAAGAGCGTCAAACTGTGTGCCAACATGGCTGTGAAAAATCTGGTCACCAGTGACCTGCTGCTGGACCCAAGTACACAGCCATACTTGTATTAAAATAATACGCAAACTTGTACCTTGATGTCTCTCTTTTTTTAATCATTCTTTATGCTTTGTGACTGTAGGTCTGTCATTTTCAGAGTTTCGACAAGCAGCCATTGTGTTGCCTGAGGGCACAGCTCCTATGCCTAGACATATGTCCTTTCCTGTGCCAAAAGGCAGTAGCTGGCATCAACTCTACGACTACATCAGGTATCTTACACAAACCTTCCTCTGCATGAATAGGTCTTTTATAAAGAGCTGTTACCCCACCAAAATCTTCTTTGTCTTCTCTCGATGTTGTTTTGCTGGAAAGCCTGTAATCCTTAAAACCTTTCTCTTTAAAAGTTGTCTAACTGTTTGCACTGGAGACTTCCATCAGAATATAGAAATCTTCTTACAAAAAGGAGTTTTTGTATTTGATGGAATTTCTATGAGATTAATATTTTTGCAGATTCCCGTTGCAAGACGATGCACAGATGCCAATCGACTCCATACAGAAAGAACATAGCACGCAAGCCATAACACTACGTGAGTATTAAGCACACTGACTCTAAAGATGTCTATTCAAATGTGAAAATGATAATGTCTTACATTTCATCATATAATTTTTCTTTTACATTTTCTCTCTTTGTGTGGCAGAATCTCAAGTTAACAAAAGGCCTAAACGAAATGACAGCAACAGCAATCCCATGCAGGACCATATCCACCTCATCAAACAGATTACATACAAACCTGTATGTTTTGTCTTCCTGTTCTATCGCCCATATGAATGTCACATTACCTGGAAATATAAGTGTCTGCTTTTGTGTAGCATGCTAAACAGTGCCCACTGCTGCACACATCCAGTTTACCTGAGCTCACAACTGCACCCTTCAAAGACTTGGACGGCTCCATGGCCACAGGTCATAGGACATGTGAAGAAGAGGAGGAGGAGGAGGAGGAAAACAACAGAATCGTGTGTGATGAGGGAGACAGTGTGCATGTGTACGCTTGCTATAATGATGCAGACATCAGTAGTTGTTCAACACGCAGTGATGATGTGGAAGTTAGAGACCCTGTGGCCTGTGTAAGTGTGTTTGTGTTTGTTTCTTTGGACTCACAGTGAATAATATGTTTATAACAAGTGTGTTTTGTGTTCAGATGGTCACAGCAGCAGTCCCTCGTCCATTTGCGCTGCCTTCAAGTAAAGCGGTGAAGCAGCAAAGTGTAAGAAGCATCTCTTGAAAAGAAACATTTATAAATTCTTTTTAATAACATAGTCAAGAGGTTTGATAAATCGATGATCAATAATTTATTATTAAGAATTTTGTCAACCACAATGAATTCTTAACAAGGTTTAGTTTCCCAGTATTTTTTTCATGGTACTTGCAGATACTTATCTTTTTTTACTTAACTTTCAACATTTACTAGTTAAAAACGTAAAAACTGCAGGGTGTAATTTTCAGTTTGTGTTTGTCAATGTTGGACAAAACTGAACCTGGCTCTTTACAGAAATTGCACCCTGACCCTATATTAAAACTAAAGAAGATTGTTGGCTTCAGTGGCGCAACAATAAGATGTGTAAGTGACAGAATGTGAGACACAAACACATAATCGTAATTAAACAAATGTTATTGAATGTAATTACAGTATTTTGTATTTGTTAATGATTAATACATGTAGAAATGTATGGAAAGTCTTTAATTTATATAATATAATTTTTATTACAACTAGTTGCCAAATATGGTAATATTATAATATTATTTTGCTTTCTTTCTATATCCTTTCATTTTATTCTGTCATTCTCTTGTTTTTGCTTTTCTCGTGCTTTGTCTCTTTTTCTGTTTCTTATCCTTACTCTTTTTTTAATGTATTCTCCGTCTCTCTCTCTCTTTTATTCTTCTGTTCTCCCACACTCCTTATGTTTCTTGCTCTTTCTCATGCTTTCCTGATATCTTTTTAATGCTCCCCCCCCCCTCATTTTCTCTTTCTCAGGCTGTGTGGGCTCATGAGGGAGAAGAGGTGGTGTATCCTTGTCACGCCATCATCATCAGCATGAAGGTCTTATCTGGCCAACAGCGCTTTTTCATTGGTCACACCAATAAAGTGTGTAACATCACTCAGTCAAACACAGTCAAAAAAACATCATGACTGGGAGTTAATGGTTTTGTGTGTCTGTGTGTGTGTCTGTGTGTGTGTGTGTCTGTGTGTGTGTGTGTCTGTGTGTGTGTGTGTGTCTCTGTGTGTGTGTGTCTCTGTGTGTCTCAGGTGTCCGCTCTGGCTCTGAACTCCAGCTCGTCGCTCTTGGCTTCAGCTCAGACAGGAACTCACTGCCTGGTCCGGCTTTGGAGCTACAGCAAAAGAGAGACGCTTACCATCATCAGAACACACACTTGCTCGCTACACTCACTCAGGTTTACACACACACACACACACACACACAGGAGCATGCACAATCAGACTTGTCCACACTTACTGAAACAGACATTGTTGTGTGTGTAGTTTGTCCTGTAAAGGCAGGGTTCTGTGTGGAGTTGGTAAGGACAGCCATAACAAAACTGTAAGTGCTGCTTACACATAAACACTATGTAAGGTACTATGTATGTAAGGGCCTGATCACTGCTGCATTACGGACAGTATTATTATTATAGCATTCAGAAACAGAATGTCTGTTTAAATAATATAACATTTTTGTTTAAAGAAGTGTGTGTGTGTGTGTGTGTGTGTGTGTGTGTATATAGACAGTCATAGTGTGGAACACACAGCACGTTCTCAAAGGAGGCATTGTTTCAAATGTGGGTAAAGCTCACACAGACGTCGACATCCAGACCATGAAAATATCCTTCATCGATGACACACGGTACAAATACACACACTCGAAAGGTTTATGGTAATCTACTCATTACTATTAAATTCAAGAGAAAAAAGCTTAGGGCTCCCACTAGTGTTCTAGTGAGTTGCTTTTTTACCATAGAAACCAGAAAGCATCAGGTGGCAGGGAGGATGTTACTCATGTTGTATTAGCGCAATGTAACAAGAACACTGCTAATAAAGTTGCACACAATGTCTATGCGCTTACTATTATATTTTGTAAATACCACAGCTTTTATGCCAATTGTATTATTTTATTTTGTGTTGTGTTTACCTGCCACACTTTAAAGGCTGTGAAAATATTGTCCAACATTAAACCTGTCTGTGGTGCAATGAAGTATGCTGCTTTATTATGTAGAATATCACAGGGCCATTTAACTTCAAAAAGATGTATCTTTCAGTGAAAAATTTTTGTTTCCTCGGCAGCTATTTTGGCTGCAGTGTAAGAACTAGTACCCAGCAATCCAGCCAATTAAATGGCTTAGCACAGTAAAATTGGGGCTGGAAAAATTCTCTCTAGTCTACAATAGAGATGGATAAATAGCAAAAAAAACACTGAGAACACTGTGAGGTCATTGGGCAGGGTCTCAGGAGGATACAACAAGAAATTTGAGTTATAAAAGAAATTGACTCCAATCCAATCCTGACTGCAAACAAATACAATTATCTGACTTCTATTACACTTCTTGTAGCATGGCATCCTGCGGCATGGGCAACGTGCGTCTATGGCGGATTTGCGGCAGCTCTTTGCGCTCATACCCTGTCCAGCTGGGACAGCATCACAGCCTGGAGTTTACAGACCTCGCCTTCAAGCAGGACCCCGATCCAGAGCAACAGGCAGATGAGGGCAGCATGTGAGAATGTAGACATGCAAACACACACGCTTCATTGGATAAATGTGTAATTGGCATTAATGTGTTTTGTAGATTTGTCAGCAGTAGAAGTGGCCATATCCTGGAGATTGACTATGCCTCGGTGACTATTCAAAACATTAGGAGGCTTCTTCCATCTCAGCACAGCCACAGTACAGGTAAACTAGTTATGCTGTTAAAAATAAATGAATTGATGAAGCAAAAAGTGTGTATGTGTGTGTGTGTGTGTGTGTAGGTATTGCAGTGAACAGTATCAGTGTGTGCAGCGCATTCTGTGCGACTGGTTCCGAAGATGGATGTCTGCGCCTCTGGCCCCTCGACTTTTCCTCTGTCTTTCTGGAGGCGGGTAAGTATTAGCTGCAGGTCTCAGTCCTCACAGTCATTTTACTTTGATTGAAATGTTCAGTTGTTGTGTTTGTTTAGAACATGAAGGCCCTGTCAGTCTTGTGTGTGTGTCATCTGATGGTCTAAGCGTCCTAGCTGCCACCAGCACAGGAAACCTGGGCTACCTGGATGTTAGTAGCCATGTTTACCGCACGCTGATGAGGTCACACTCCGATGCGGTCTTGGGCTTTAGTGTAGACAGAACCCAGCGGCAGATCACTACAGCATCCCGTGACGGCACAGTCCGTATCTGGGACATGGACTCAGCTCAACAGGTTTACTATCATACTGTTTATTCTTAGAACAGTTCTAGAATGTCATTGTGTTAAAAAACTGTCTAAATATGTTGTCTGTCTCTGTGTAGCTGTATGACTTTGTTTCAGATGATCGTAATGACACCCCGTCCTCTGTGACCTTTCATCCCAGAATGTCCATCTTTGTCTGTGGCTTCAGCTCTGGGACCGTCCGAGTGTTTGACATTTCTACATCTAGCTTACTGGCAGAGCACAGGTACACACACACACACACACTAAGCAGGGCGTGCACTTTAAATGTGCAGGGTGATTGTGTGAATAGACCTTTTGTTATTCTTGTTGTTTCAGACAGCACCGGGGTGCAGTGGTGGGTCTGGTGTTTTCTCCGGATGGAGAATGTCTGTACAGTGCCTGTTGTCTAGGATACCTAGCACTCTATAATGCTTCCAAACCGGAATATACAGTTTGCCGCTTGCTAGGTTAGGCCACATTACTCAACATGTCATTATCATGTGTTGTCTGATATTGAAAAATCGCTATCATTCAAAATGAATTCTGCTGTAAAGGTAACATGGTCATGCAAGGTACAGATCGAGGCCCAGACGCTTTGGCTGTGAGTTCAGATAGTAAACGGCTGGCATTTGTTGGTCCCACAGAATACACTGTAACCGTCACAGATGCACATTCCCTTGATGAGGTACACCGCTTAATTGGCAAAAGAAAATGAAATGTTGTGATTCCACTATGTAAAATATAACATTGAGTGTATGCTTTAGTTACTCCGTGTGGATGTAAGCGTGATAGATGTTGCAAGCACCGCATTAGATTCAGCGTTGAAGGTGTGTTTTTCACCGTCTGCCTTATCCCACCTGCTGGTCACCACTTCAGCCAATAAAATCCTCTGGATAAATTGTATTACAGGAAGGCTTCTAAGAGAGGTGCGAGTGATGTACAGAGCTTGCATGTTGGTTTATTTCTACATTTAGTCTTGTCCTCATAGCCATTCACATTGGCCTGTGTACAGGTATCTGAGGTGCACAAGGATCAGTGCGCTTCTTTATCCGTCAGCGAAGATGGGCGCTACCTGCTCACTGCTGGACACAACACAGTGAAGGTCTGGGACTATGACATGAAACTGGATGTAAAGTCGCAGGTGGGTGGAGAATATGCTACCATCGGTATACAACAAGCAGCACCCTCTTGAGCGGAGAAAGCCTTTAAGAGTGTGTGTATATTACAGATGTTTATCGGTCACTCTGAGGCCATTACACAGGTGAGCTTTACCCCTGACCAGATGGGAGTAGTTTCAGTGGGTGATGCCATTTTTTTCTGGGACTTTCTGGCTCATACACAGGAAGCGCCTTTCAGTAGGTATGTTTTATCCGCTTTTTACCAGCTTGCAATTTTTTTCTAAATTAAAAAATACTAAAAGTGCTAGTTTCATCCTATTATTACACCTTATTTCTTCTGTCTTGACTCTTACCTATATGTCAGATCAACAATCTCGGCAGTCGCTCCTCCTAAAGCGGGGAAATACCAGAGCGATATTCTTCCTAAAATGGGTAAAATCTTTAACAGAAAGACAAATAGAGTTACAAATACATTTAAATAACATAGCTGTTGAAGGTTATAACTGGAGGCACAGCATTTAAACACAACATTTATTCAGTAGTTGTGAAGCACAATGAAGTGGCGTTAATTGAAAGGATTTCAAGCAGGGCCCCCCGAAAGACAACACCTCTGCCTTCCTCGCCTTTACAGATTTCAGACATGATCACCAGAGGGAATATGGTTCATAAGGGTAAGCGGGCAACACGCACACTACAGCAGACACTAAAAAGTACATTATTTAGAAATCTAATGTGATTTCAGATGTGTTGCATATATTTTGGAACAGATTCCTGTTTCCTGTCTTTCACTGATTCTGAGGTTCAACCCGGCCCTGACCGCCTCCTTGCCTCTGGACATGGCTCCTTCCTGCAGGTTACTGAAAGAGGTGGAGCTTGCAGATCACCTAGTGCTTCAACCAATCAGAGGTCAATAAATGACAGCGGAGAAAAAAAAAACCCAATTCGTCCAGACTGCTACAAACACTTTACACCTCGCTATACAACGTCTACACTTGACCCGGTACACAGTATAGGTTATTTTGCAGCAACATTTGTTTATTAACTAACTTTAGGACTGACACAGTAAATTACTCAGTGACTGCTTCCTCCTCCTTTATTATTTTAGACTGCTGTAACGCCACCTTCAGGAGAAGAAGGAATTAGTTTCAAAGCTGTGATTGGTTACAACGGCAATGGGCGCAGCAACATAATTTGGAATCCCGACACAGGTAGAAAAATACAGCAGATTTACGATCTTGCTTCACAGTTGAGACACTAATCAAGCAAAACAGTGAAAAAAAAGGATAGCACACACTGGTTACTGTGTGTTTCTGTAGGTCTGTTTATGTATTCCTGTGGGTGTGTGTTGGTGCTGGAGAATCTCCACAATGGTTCTCAGAGACACTGGCTTGGCCACAGTGAGGAGATCTCGACCCTCGCTGTGACGCACGACGCAAAGGTACTGCTATAAGAAACAGCACATAAAATTATAGACAGAATATCTAGAATTACATGAACAAGTCTTGAATAATCAAACAAATCATTAAACATGTCATGCTAGACAGTGGCGTCTGCATCAGGAGGCAGATCATCCTCCAAAAGCCTCATCTGCATGTGGAATGTTCAGGATGGATTATGCAAAAACAGTGTCTCGTACCACAAGGGCTCAGTACAGAGTTTGGCGTTCTCCCGAGACGATGTTTACTTTCTGTCAGTAGGTGAGTAAAACCCATAGGTAAATCCACAATAAAGTAAGGAGGTACTGGGGCCTAATAAGATCTTGTGTATACAGGTGATTTTCAAGAATCCACAGTGGCGCTGTGGAGCACACAGTCATTTGAGCTGCTCTGTTCGTTCAGTGCGAGCATCCCACTGCATGAGGCGGTGTTCTGCCCCAGTAGTGCTGGTCATCTTGCATACGTGGGCTCTGGTGCTGTGTTTTTTTGCTACATACGCACACACAGCCAGGGAGCAGAACTGCAGGTGTGCACACAAAAGGACTGAAACTGATAAGCCCACATGCACTTTAACAAGACTGAATGTAATACCTCTCTTTTCAGGTTGAATCTTTGGGTTTGCCAAAGGAGCTCGAAAAGGCTGAGGTCACAGCGCTTTGTTATGACACTAACTTCTTCCTGTACACTGGGACAAACAGCGGGCATGTGTGTGTTTGGAACTGCAACACACACCGCTGCTTCATGACCTGGGAGGCTGACCACAGTGAAATAGGTGAGATAAACCACTCAGTGGCTGCCGTCCATTTGCAGTTTAACTAATCCAGTGTTCTTTGCCAAATCTGGCCATACTGATATTTTAGCACACAACTGTGTTGTGTATGTAGGTGTGTTGCTGTGTCGTAGTAACCGGCTGCTTACTGGAAGTAAAAGCAAGAAAATTAAACTGTGGTCCGTGGCTGCAGTGCAAAACCTACGACCTTCGATCACCAAGCCGAGCAGCCAAATCTGGTAACAAATAAAATAATAAAAAATGTTGCCCCTGCATTATTAGTTAACTAAGTTACTGACACATTTGTATTGAAACAGTCCGCATGTCTGATCTGTAACTTTTTTCCCACCGGATGACTTGTTAATCAGCAACGCTCAGGTCCTTCTTGAGCAAGAAATGATACTGGACGGCACAGTGGTAAGCGCAGCATTTGATGAAGACATTGGCGTGGGAATTGTGGGTACAACTGCAGGTACACTGTGGTACATAAACTGGACAGAAAACACGAGTATACGCTTTATCAGCGGCCATAAGAGCAAGGTATATATACATACACACAAAATGATTGTGGTATATAATATTTGTAGCATTGTATCATTTAATTATTTTATTTACATCCACACTGTGCGTGTGTGCATGCGTGTGTAGGTTAACAGTGTAATATGTAGTCCGGATGAGCATCACTTTGTTACGTGTGGGGCAGATGGAAGCGTGAGAGTGTGGGTCTTGCCTAGCAATGAGCTGCTGGTACAATTTCAGGTTCTCAACCAGGTAATGTACAGCCAAATACAGCACAGCTATAATTACTGATCAATTACAACGCATCGGTCATTACTGACCAATCACTGAGCACCTGTCATTGTTGACTAATCACAATGCATTTGTCGTGGCGTTTGTGGCGCATTTGTCTGTCATGTGATTGGTCAGTAATGACAACTGTGTTGTGTTTGGTCATTAATGGCCAATCACAAGGCAGCTGTCAATAAAGACAAATTACTGACCAATGACTGACCTGTCTTTACTGATTATTGTCTAGAGGCTGTAATAAGATTGAGGTGTAGCATTATATACTAAAGTGTATTTCTTTTAGAGCTGTGAGTGTGTGTGTTGGAGCCCAGCAGCCCTTGAGGCTGATGCGGTCGACCGCGTGGCCGGAGGCTACAACGACGGCTCAGTGCGAATCTTTAACATAGGTTCAGCAGAGATGGAGCTGAAACTGCATCCTCCTCATCGGGGAGCTGTGAGTGCACTGCAGTACTCTCATCATGGTGAGAGTGAAAATCAAATAACATGGTTCTGATAAGTGACTGGTGCACTGACTCATAGGAAAATGTGTGTTGATCCCCTGCCTCGAACGCAGGTCAGGTGTTACTTTCAGGAGGACGAGACGGCATTGTTGTAGTCAGCAGTCCATCAACTGGAGCCACCTTACGCATTATCAATGATCACAAAAGGGCACCAATCAATAGTATACAGTGCACAAGAAAACAGGTTCAAGTCTTATTCCAATAAGTTACCTATTCTATTAATAATGAAAGTAAAAACTAATTTTAAGTACGTGTGTTTACATTATTTACCTGTATTGCAGTATAAAGAGTACGGTCTAGGGGGCAACGAATTGTGGCTGGCTGTCAGCGCAGACCGCCGCATCAGCATCTGGGCATCTGATTGGGCAAAGGACAAATGTGAGCTGCTGGATTGGCTGACATTTCCTGCTCCCGCCCCTTCTAAGGTGATTAGTACAAAAGGTTTGCATTTTGTCTTGTCTTATCGCATAAATTAGACTTTTGACCACAACTTTTTTTTTGCCTTGACCAATTAGAGCTTAGAAAACTTGCCACCCAGTCTGGCAGTGTTCAGCCCTACAGAAAGGGGGATAGTGGTGTACACGGGGTATGCAGCTCAGAAGGAACTTGCATTTTATTGCCTGGAAAAAAAACAGGTACACACGCACACAGACTGTACCACTGTTCTGTACATTTATGGCACTTGGTAGACGTTTTTTATTCAGGTTCATTGTCCCCTCTTTTTCTACACTTGAGCTTTTGTTTAAGGGCTTCACTCAAGGGCCCTGTAGGGGCAGATTAATTGGGCTGGAATACAAATTCATTAACTAATTACCCTCTTTATTTCTTTGTGGTTTGCGGTAGGTGATAAGGACGGTGTCTCTCACTGACTGGGCTCTGTCTCTCAGTCTGTGTCCCAGAGGAAGACTCCTCACCGTTGGATCAAACAGTGAGTCACAAGGGCCTGCAGGCATCAACATTTACATTTCTAGCATTTAGCAGATGCCCTTATCCAGAGTGAATCTTGGTTATGGCACCTTATTTGAGACCCAAGGTTGAGGGCCTTACTCAGGGGTTCAGCATCTAACCAGTGAGCTACCACTTTCCCTATATACACGCATTTTGTATTTGTGTCTGTGTAGAGCGCGTGCTGAAGCTGATCAACTCTTCCAGTGGTCATTTTCAGGATTTCACCTGGCACAGCGACTCTGTTCATTACTGCAGCTTCAGCGTGTCAGGAACGCTGCTGTTCACTACAGCACATGGCGAGGTCTTCCTGTGGAGCCTGAAAGGCCTGTGACGGAAAAGGAGGTGTTTTGGACTATGCAACGAACACTTACAAATGCACCTATTTAGAAACTGACTCCACACATAGATTGTCCAACTTACGAGCAAACCTATGTATTGTTGTTCTTTGTTCATTTCATTTTATCAAACTGATTTGATCAATTCACAGTTTAGTTAAAGTTTTTACATTTCAATGTTTCATCAGATTTTGTTAGTTTTTTTCATTAAAATTTGATATTTAATTAAATAAGAATGTTCTGTTCAAAAACCTCAACTTTCTTTAATAGATTTAAGCCTTTTGGATGTTAAGACTGCATAAGTATTCCTCCCTGACCTCAGCCAGGTTGTTTAGAGGTAAAATCAGGGATGGAGACAAATTTTGTTAAAATCTGAAGAAGGTTCCAGGTTTGTTTCTGTGTGTGGATTTTTCATGTTCTCCTCATGATTCCAGTCTTTTCCCACACTCCATACACCTGTGACCCTGAGCTAGGGAATTAGCATGCATGAATTTTATTTTTTTTTTTTCGTCTACAATTTACCTGCCACAGTAGTCCTTTTTCCCTTTTATTTTTGCTTATTGTAATCTTCAGAAATTATAAAGTATGCCATGTCATGTACAATATTAAAATATTTTCGTGGGGCTATATTTAGCAAGGACGGTTAAGCGAATGTAAGTTTATGGAAATTTATTTTGTCATTTAAATAATATTTGTGTGGTTTGCGCGGTCGCCCCACAGCAAAAAGGTCCCGGGTTCGAATCCCGGTCTTTCTATGCGAAGTATGCAGCCGGTAGGGTTGTGTGTGTGTGAGAGAGAGAGAGAGAGAGAGATAGTGAGGGAGCTCAGTTACCGGAAGTGGGCGATGTATTTGTCTGACACCGGAAGTGAACATGCAGTTTGTGCGCGTCTGTCTCCTTGGCTGAAATGGGTCAGAGAGAAATCCGACGTGCAGTTTAACGCACTCAATTAAACATTTTTAAAATTCCTCGGCAAGAACTAAATGAATAAAAATGAAGCGCGACGTGCGGATTCTTCTGTTAGGAGAACGTAAGTCGCGTATTTATTCGCTTGCGGTTATCGTTATACCTGTGTTGGTGAATACATTAACTTGTATTTAATTTGTTTTTTAATAAAAACGTCTGTGGCATCGATAGTCAATAGGCTTAATCCAGCTAATTTGTCGCGCTTTAATAGCGGTTAAAATAAAGCGAATTTGGAGAATTCAATTTATTGGCTCAATCGCTGGCACATGCGCGCTTCTTGTTAAAGTGCACTATAGAACGTTTGTGTGCACCCTACCAAGTGCATTTGTTTTAAAATGCATATACATTTGTATGGTCACTGTGGTTTCTAGTTTGGAGAAATATATATCTTCATTCATCTTCTTTACCCGCTTATTCCCGAGTCCGTGGTCACGGGGGTCTGCTGGAGCCTATCCCAGCGCACATAGGGCGAAAGGCAGGGGGTAAACCGTGAACAGGTCGCCAGTCCATCACAGGGCCACACCCACACAACCACACGCACTGACATTCAATCCTATGGGCAATTTGGAGTCGGCAATCAATCTAATGCATGTGTTTTTGGAAACCCAAGCAAGCGAGGGGAGAGCATGCAAACTGCACAGAAAGACCTCAAGCCTGGGATTCTGACCTTCTTGTTGTGAGGCAACTGTGCCACCCATCGCGCCACCCATATATATATGCTGGGTTGTGTCCCCCTTTTTTCTACCCGCTAAATTTCCCAACTCAAAGCCACAGGGGTCTGCTGGAGCCTGGCCTAGTGTACATAGGTACACCCTTATACACAGATATACATACATGTATATACACACGTGTATATATATATATAATGTGTGTGTGTATATATATATGTGTGTGTGTATATATATATATATGTATATATATATATATCTTCTTCTTCTCCTTTCGGCTGCTCCCATTTAGGGGTCGC
>JAOTQW010070643.1:0-13390 GCA_026260075.1 Sisor rabdophorus
ATGAATGAATGAATTAATCGGATTTTAATACAATTACTAAGGCACCTAAACCCCGCCCCTAAAGATGCCTACACACTGAACTTCTGTGTTCTTACTTGCTTAGTGCCCATTTTTACAGTAAAACATTACATTATTTATTCTTTACATTTTAATTTAACCCAATTATTTTAAGTTTACAGATCTTATTGACAAACAAAAAACAAAGTGGCCTTTACAAATACAAAATTCACCAAAACCTATTAAATATTTTGTAGACACAAACACACAGATAAACATCTTTTAGGTTGCTTTTAGACTTTTCTCAATCAAAATTAGAATTCAATTAAAATAGAATTTAAAAAAACTCGGGTTTCCTCCGGGTACTCCGGATTCCTCCCACAGTCCAAAAACTTGTGCATTAGGTTGATTGGTGATGCTAAAATTGCCTTTAGGGGTAAGTGTGTTTGGTTGTGTGTGGCCCTGAGATGGACTGGTGACCTGTCCAGGGTGTACCCCCTGCCTCTTGCCCTATGTGCGCTGGGATAGGGACCTGTGATAGACTGAGAACCTGTTTAGGGTGTAACCTTTCTTTCTTCAGCAGACCCTGTGACCTCAAATTAGAAAAAAAGAAGGCTAGAAGGTAAATAAATGAATGAATGAATATATATATATATATATATATATATATATATGTATGTATGTATAATAATTAGTAAATAAGAAAAACAGATATTTTTTACTTTCAAATATTGTGATTATGATGCCAAAAAGCATAATCCTGTTTAAAAGCATTTATATTTTAATTTTATTTGCCTGTGAGAAACAGAATAAAACAAAAATCCCACAAGATTACTAATTGATTATTACATTATTTTAATACTATTGAACTTTTTTATTTTTAGTTGTAACTTACATTTTTTTCAAGTGAAGGCACATGTTGTGGACAGACAGACATTTTTAACATGCTGTTAATTTGTTTGTCATGTGACTAAAGTTCCATCTCAATATTATTTCAATACATAATCTTCTAATTTTTTTTAGATACACTTATATTGTCCTTCGAAGCCAGAAAGCTGTTTATTTTTATACGTCATCGACATCATGTACATTTGTTGTCTTTTGGTACAAAATCCTGCATTTGCATTACTTTTATGTCTCCATGGAAATGCTTTATTTGACCCTGATGTATTCGATGTCAGAAGCATGCCCTATATAAATAACTACATATAAAGAAAATAATAAGTATATACAAACTGCTTACTTTGTACGAAACAAATATGTTTATAAGAATCGTTTAACTGTCCAACTGTATATGAATTTTTTTGAGGTTTTTTATTTTAGCATGCAGAAATCTGCTGGTTAGTTTTGATTCCTTTCTGTATTTAATGTGATGAGTTCTAAAGGAAACCTGCCGTTAGGTTAATTTAAGAGAAGAGTTAATGCAAGCACTTTTTGGCGTTTGTCAGCTGGACTTTGGACCTCTTCAGGTTTGGAGGACGGGGTGACGACCCGTTATTTTATTTAAGATGCTGCTATGACTAGTTTTGAACAGAAAAGCTGTGTTTTTAATTAGCTTTTCAGCCTAGTAGCAATAAAGATTTATACTGTGGTGTGTGTGTTACGTTTCTTCTTTTAGATAAGACTGTAACATGGCAGTATATTCACACTATCATTACATACAACATCATACATGACATTCACCAAATAGTGTAAGAGAAAAATATCAATAAATAAATAAATGCTTAGAAAATTCTTTCATTCATTTATTCATCTTCTATGAATAACACACACACAACCACACGCACTTACAATTACTCCTATGGGCAATTTAGAGTCACCAATCAGCCTAAAGCACGTGTTTTTGGACTGTGGGAGGAAACCGGAGGAAACCCACGCAAGCGTGGGGGGAGAACATGTAAACTCAGCACAGAAAGACCTTGTGCCCAGGATTTGAACCCACATTCCAAAAACAGGTACATTTGGTTGATTGGTGACTATAAATTGCCCATAGAGTGTGTCTGTGTGTGTGGTTGTTCGTCTGTGATTAATAAATAATAATTAATAATTAGTAATAAGTGATCAGTCTGTGTCTATGTGTGGCCCTTTCGCTGTATGTGGGATATGCTCCATCAGGCGCTGTGACCAAAACAATAAAATAAAAGTAGCTGTGCTGTGGTGTATTGGTTAACATGGTTACATCACAGCAAAAAAGGTCTCAGGTTCCCACGCAAGGGGCCTTTCTGTGTAGAGTTCTCTCTGCTCTTGCATGGATTTTCTCTGTGTTCTCCAGTTTCCTCCCAAGTACTTTGATTGGTGATTCTAAATTACCCATAGGAGTGAATGTGAGTCCTGGTTTGTCTATGCTTTGCCCAACCTGTCCAGGGTGTACCCCTGAATTTTGCCCTATGGGCGCTGGAATAGGCTCCAGCAGACCCATTAGACCATGAGTTAAGGAATAAGCAGGTATAGAAGACTAAAATAAAAGTAAAATAAAAATTAAACAGTTAGTATGTTTATTAGGTGCTTTGCGGTGGTGTTGTGGTTAGCACGGTCGCCTCACAACAAGAAGTTCCTGGGTTCGATTCCTGTGTGTGGTTGTCGCTTTCTGTGTGTGGTTGTCTGTATGTGGCCCTGCGATAGACTGGCAACCTGTCCAGGGTGTACCCTCTGCCTCTCGCCCCATGTGCGCTTGGATAGGCTCCAGCAGACCCCCGTGATCCCAAATAAGTGGGTAGATGAATGAATGAATAAATGTTTAGTTTAGTAAATACAATCTCAGTAAAGAAATAAAGACAAATTAAAGTCAAAATTACATTTCTGGAATTCAGCAGACGCCCTATCAGCGACTTACGTTTATCCATTTCAGCAGTTAAGTGTTGGGGCCTTGCTCAGGGGCCCAGCTTTAGCAGTTTGATGGTTAGAGGAACCCATGATCCACATCAGCAGCTTTTCTACATCACTTAGGGTCAGAGCTCAGGGTCAGCTATGATACAGCCCCCTGAAGCAGGGTCTTGCTCAACGACCCGCCAGTAGCTGGTTGGCGGCGGTGGAGCTTAAACCCTGGTCTTCGGTTTAACAATTCGGTGCCCTAACCACTTTAGCCACCACTGTTGGACTGCTATTTAAAAGATTTGGGCTCAATTTTCACTACCACCAAATTACCACTGTTGAGCACTGAATATACCTGAAAACTAGTAATTAGTACCAAAATCAGAAAGAGCTTTATTGCCAAGTAGGTTTGAACATACAAGGAATTTGTTTTGGAAGAAGAAGAATAAAATAAGATAATAAATAGAATGCAAGAATAGGATAATAGATGTAGAATGATCTAGAATCTAGAATTATTGCACATATATCAATTAAGAGAACTTTCAACTGTTTATATGTTAGATTGCCTGGGGAAAGAATCTGCTCCTGTGCCTGATCATTCCTAGTATTTGGTGCTCTGTAGTGCAGGCCAGATGGCATAAGCTCATCTAATAGGTTAGATGTGAGTGATCCAGAGTGATTTTCTGAGCCCTTTTTCTCACTCTGGCTGTATAATGGATAAACTAAAGTCTTGTTTTCTTATTTGTTTGCCCAAAGGAGACCAATGCAAGCGCGGGGAGAACATGCAAACTCCGCACAGAAAGACCCCAAAAGATTCGAACCCAGGACCTTTTTATAGTAAGGCGACCGTGCTAACCACTACGCCACCACTCCACCTCTCAGATTTTTTAAAAATTTCTTAAATAAACATAACTCTTACTGGAGTTTATTAAATCTGATCTGAGAGGCAAAGTCATTAAAAATGTGTGAACAAAACCCACACCAGACATAACACTGCAGAGGTGCTTCCAGGTATGAGAATAAACCGGCCTTACAAGATTTTTGATTTGGAGACCGATACCAAGCTGGAGTTAGTTGAAGAGAAATACAACAATAAGAGGTAATTTAGGTTGGTGTTTATTTAAAACCAAAAATATATAAAAGTGCTGAAATATAAAAATCATAAAAAATGATACCGTAGTTATATCTTGACATTTACATTAAGTTACATTAAAAGACCAGTTTAGGTTCCTGCACAGCTAATAGAGTAACAGATGCTTTTTCTCCAGTGAAAGTGTTTAAAGGATTAGTAATGGTTGTTATCTGGCTCTTTTTGCTGCTGCTTCATCCGTCGGACGACTCTGAAAGCCCTTACGGCAAACACGGCGCTCAGCATGAACACAAAGATGGCAGTCACGCCGAAGAACCCTTCTGCAACGTCCGTCCCATTTAGGCCGCATTCGTAACCCTTAATTCCTTTACTCATGTACATCTCCTCTCTCTGCCTGCAGATTGGGTTGCTGTACGTCTCTTTGACTTTGATGAAGAAGAAGGCAACGGCAGGGATAAGCCCCATACTTATCAGGCCGTCAAGCACGGCCTCGGGAAGCAGCACGACAGGGAAAAGGTAGGGCACGCGAAATACCCCGAGCGCCAGCGTGATTAACGCATAAACCATCAGCGCTCCACCGCACGCCATGCTGAAAATATATGGAGGGATCTTCAACTTGTAGAAAAGATCGTCAAGCTCATTTACTTTCGCTGCCTCCTGTGCTGTAAACGCCTGAGCGCCACCATAATAGTAGTAGTAGAGTCCACCCAGGCTGGCCAGGTCCTGGTATCGACCCCTGTTGTTGTACGGAACGCCGGCACATATCACGATCAGTAAACTCACGACGAACTGCACCGCCTGGCAAAGACCTGTATGAGAACAGAAAAAAAAATGTCAATGGGAAATTGCCTAAGTAGGTTTTAAACTCCCTTAATACCAACACACACCCCATAATCAGAGCGTCATTTGTTATGAGTGACAATTCATGCATTCATTCATTTATCTTCTATATCTGATTCTTTCCTAACTCAGGGTCATGGGGGTCTGTTAGAGCCTATCCCAGCGCACTTTGGGTAAGATTCCATCATGTTACGTACCTGTTAAGAATCACAAGGCTAATGTGTCAATCTATTCTTCTATAGGTATCAAACATTTACATATAACAGTTTGTGGATAGTTTACCAGAACAAGTTGTCGAGAATGTCTTTTATGTATGTTGTATCATTTCCCTTCTTCATTTACTAAAACTGCGAGACTCAAACTCTGTTTTAGCATGACAATGGCCCTGTGCACAAAACCCCTAATTCCAATGAAGACATCCACCACTTTTCAATGAACATCTTTGGAAGGAATAGAAACCCAGACCTTCATGCTTCAACATTAGTGTCTGAACTCATTAATACTATTGAGATTGAATGAGCACAAATTTCAAGTCACATTACCCAATCTAGTGAAAACTCTCTGACACCTCTGTCTCAATACTTTTGGCTATAAAGTTTCCCTAGACGTTGTTTAAATGAACTTCAAATTATTTAACCATATCTATAGAGTAATACAAAAATATTACTATAACATTTTATGATTAATTGCTTGGATATTTATTCATTAATTTATTTGAATATCAACTTATTTATAATTTGGGGGGTCCCAGGAGTCTGCTGGACCCTTTAACAGCTCTTGAAGACTGAAAGGCAGGAGGGGTACACCCTGAACTGGTCCCCAGTCCATTACAAGGGACTGATGACAAAATGAGACTGATAGCAAAAAGACATGAATTCCTTTTTCCAGCACCACCAAGTCACCACTGTGGGCCCATAAGCAGCAACCTTAATCCCCAATTGCTTAGATGTGTAAAAAGATAAAATTACATGGCCACACACACACACACACACACACACACACACACACACACACACTGTTTTTGCTATGGGCAAAAGAATCAGCAAAGGGCAGGGGGCCTGCTAAGATATAGGTTAATTTTCTCTGTTTTATACTTAATGAAAAATTTGGACTTGTAAGGAAAAAAAACATTGCTATAACCATTTATTGAAAATAAAAATGATGCAAACCTTATAAATCTGATCCTTAAAAACGCTTTTCTGCTTTTATTTCGAATGGGTCTGTTTTTACATTGCTAACAGGTTATGTCATGCAGTTAAAGCATTTTTCTTTAATATAAACCAATATGCTTTATACCAGTGGCAGCATGGTGTGTACTGGTTAGCACTGACGCCTCACAGCAAGAAGGTCGGGGGTTAAATTTCTGTCCAAGGGGTCTTTCTGTGTGGAGTTTGCATGTTCTCTCCACGTTTGCTCAGGTTTACTCCAGGTAGTCCGGTTTCCTTCCACAGTCCAAAAACATGTACACTACGTTGATTCTAAATTGCCCATAGTGTGCCAGAGTGTGAGTGTGTGGTTGCTTGGCTGCAATGGACTGGTCAACTGTCTAGAGTGTACCTATGTGTGCTGGGATTGGCTCCAACAGACCCCCGTGATCACGAGTTAAGGAATAAGCAGGTATAGATAAATGAATAAATGAATATCAAAGCTCAATTTGAGGAAAAATTGAGATTTAAAAATAAATTTGACAGTGAAGGGCTTTGTGCTGCTTCAGCTTCACTTTTAGCACCTAATGTTGAGGTAGGTGCATTAATACTGTTAGTAATTATTACATTGCATTACAATAGTTTATCTGCAGCTTTAGATCCGTACAAATTTCATATATTTCCACATATTTTCCCAGAATTCCTTATTCTGTGGTACAAAAATGTTGAATACTACATTAGGAGCAATAAACTTACCTCTGGATGTAAGTATGTACTTTAGGTTGTAGAGAGCTTCCTCTTTTGTTGACTGATATGGTGTAAATCTACAAAAATTTTAAGTTAGTTCAGTTTACAGAAAAATTCTAGTTTAATCAAAGATGGTTAGATGGATAGTTGTCCTACATTTCCTGATTAGGTTCTCTGTAGTTCCTCATTCTGTCATCATGACGATAATCTGCATTTCTGTCCTCACTGAAAGAATCGTTTCCTCTGTCCCTCCTGTTTTCTTGGTCCCAGTCCTGGTGTCTCCTTTCTGACCTGGGATAGTTCTGATTCCTCATCTTATAGTGTCGTTCTGCCATATTCTCCCCTCACACAGGGAAAACCTCTGATGGCTGAACTGAATCTAAACCAGAATCAGAAAGAACTTTATTGCCAACTATGTTTGAACATACAAGGAATTTGTTTTGGTGGTTTCAATACACAGAGGGAACAACAACATTCATTCATTCATTCATCTTCTATACCCGCTTATTCCCGAACTTACCGGGGTCATGGGGGTCTGCTGGAGCCTATCCTAGTGCACATAGGCCGAAAGGCAGGGGGGTGCACCCTGGACAGGTCGCCAGTCTATCGCAGGGCCACACACACAACCCCATGCACTCACAGTCACTTCTATGGACAATTGTAGAATTACCAATCAACCTAAGGTGAATGTTTTTGGACTGTGGAAGGAAACCAGAGTACCCAGTGGAAACCGAGGCAAGCGCAGGAAGAACATGCAAACTCCGCATAGAAAGACCCCAAGCCCGGGATTCGAATCGGGGACCTTTTTGTTGTGAGAAGACCGTGCCCAACAACAACATGAAGAAGAATAAAATAAGATAATAAATAAAAATACAGAATAATTTCAAATTATTGCACATATTAATTAATGACAGAACGGTCCAGGCGGGCCCCCCCTTGCTTCCGCCCAGGAGTAAATAAGGTAGATTGTTATGGGATTGGCTCCAGCATACCCCTGTGACCCCAAGTTAGGGAATAAGCGGGTATAGAGAACGAATGAATATTAATGAACTTTTAACTGTTCATGAGAAGGTTATTTCCCCTACTCTTGGAAAAGAAACTATTTTTGTGCCTGACTGCCCTAGTATTTTCTGTAGTGCCAAAAGCGTCCAATCAAAGTAAACAGCTAATGCACCAATCAATAGCAGCGAGGTTTGAAATTCCGCCCCCTCAACAGCCAAATGCGGAAGTGAATTCTACAAGTTTAAGTCGCAGATTGTGTTATCAATAAACACATTTTTTAAATCTTAAGTGCTATTTTTAAAAAAATCTATTTTGTTTTGTCCTGTGTTACTTTACACTACATCAAATTCTATCTATTTAAGTCTATTTAGCTTATTAAAGATTTATTTCATCAGTCAACTTCCGCCATATAAATGTACACGTTTATACCTAAATAATCAAAACCATTTTTTTCAGATTATCTGAGTTTAGTTTATGTCTATTTCTGTTAGCCTCATTCTAAACGTCTCGTATTAAATAGAAAACTTTAACTTTAAGCAGACAGATAGAGATTAGATCGATTATAAATACATCAATAATAAGCTTAAGACGCTGAAACAGGCTGATTAGAGAAACAAAAGTCCACAGTACCTCAGATGGATTAAACGATTCTTCTTGTTATGTTTATCGATTAGTTTCAAGTTAATGTTTGCCATTAAACCCAGCCTTTTACCTGTTTCGGGAGGCGGGGTTTATACACGTCATCAACAGGTGTGTATTACTTTTTGCTTAGAGCCAATAAATTTGCCGCTTACTTAAAAAATTAACGATATCTATCAGTTAATGTAAATGATTATAGATAATACCTTGTAAACATACGTTTGCTTGACATCATTACAATTACATATCTTTTACAGACTTATTCAATTTTGTAATTTAAAAAGCAGACACTTAAAGATTCCCACTATTTTTTATAGAAATGAAATAGGGTTAAGCAAAAAGAAAAAGAAAAAAAGAGAGAGAGATAATCAACTATTAACTTTTGGAATATTAACTATTTTTAATTTAGCATGTTCAATCATTCATTCATGCATGCATATATCTAAATCGCTTATTCCCTAATTCAGGGTCAGAGGGATTTGCTTGAGCCTTTCTTAATTGTCTCTTTTTTAATCACTTTGGAGAATGGCTGTTATTAAAAAATCAGACAACAACAAAAGGTTCTAGTTCCAGGTAATACCAAAAGTGTTGAGGAATGAGTCTGGACAATCAATGTTTATAGAGCTCAGAAGTTTGTGCACAAACTAGTGTCTTTCTGGGATGGTGTTCCATTTAGTATGTAAACAGGTCGACATTTACCGTATTTGGCAAACGTACTGATCCAGAGCAACTCTCAATTATCTCTTTTTTACAACCCCTTGGGGGGTTAAGGGCCTTGCTCAGGAGCCAAACAGTGGTAGCTGGTGGTGCGGGTAATTAAACCCTTATTTTCTATTTAGCAGTCCAACACCTTGAGCACTGTGCTACACCTGATCAAAGATGTCAAGTTTACATTTACGGCATTTAGCAGCCACCCACAAGAAGAACTTACACTTTCATGTCATTTATACTGAGCAATTGGTGGTTAGGGTCCTCAGGGGGCCCCAGCAGGGAGCTAAAAAACGGAACCCACATCTCCCAGTTGGCAGTCCAACAACTAAGCTGAGCTACTAAGGGGAACTTAAGAAAGGCCCTTAACAATCAACCGTTCAGTTTGATAAAAAAATAAATAAATGAGACGTGTATGAAGGTATCTGCTAAATGCCGGAAATGTAACCCACCACCATCATTGCTGACCCCTCCCACCTGCATGGAAAACGCGCGTGCGTACTTGCAGCAGATAGCGTGTAGCGCTCAGGAGAGACAAAGATGGCGGCGATGGCGGGGGAAGCAGCGTGATATGCTGATAGAGTTTAGTACCACACGGACCGAGACACAGCGCTCAACACACCAGCGGTTAGACACCATGGACGTCATTTTAGAGTAGCCAAGTGAGCTTGAAAGCACTTAACGTTAAAAGATAGCGCTTTAACGACAGGACGGCTATCTTTCTGCTTAAGGAGACGGAGGGGAAAAGGAACCCATCTGACCGGGAGCATGGCGGCGCACAGCAACCAGGTAGCGACCTGCCGAGTAAAACTAACTTAAACTGTCGAAAAAAACAGCTCATGCACAAAGTTAACGACCTATACCTTAATAAGACATTGCTTTTAAATCGTGTGTGTGTTTAATGTTGTTATTTAATTTATAAGTATTAATTCCTTGCATTTGAATGAGTTCCTTCCCCCCTCATTGAAACACTTCAGCGTGGTGCTAGTGGTGGTTGTTCAGGCCTACAGCCTGTTTTATTCCATTTTTAATCATAATGCTTGAAAATAAATAGCAACCGCACACAGGCTGCGTGTAGAAAGTGTAGAAAGCCTTAATAAATTAAGTTTATTGATGTCAAAGGGGCCATTACTGAACTCGGGGGTACTGAGGGCGTGTGTGGTGGGAGCAGGCCTGCTCATGCGCGTGAGCACATTTTCTCAACAGTCGCTAGCGCTTTTATGCTAACATGCGAACTCGGGTGATCTAGCAGGTCTCGCGCTTGTTCGTAGTTCAAGTCCTTGTTCAGTTGCTATTAGCGCCAAACAGCGACAGGACGTGATGTCACAATGCGATTGAGGTGACAGAAGGGTTGTGTTGCGTAAGTTTACAGTTAGAAATAATGAGATTAGTTGTAGGCTAAGCTAATGACTTGACAGTGTTTCGGGCCTGTTGACTTAAAGGGGCGGGATTATTTCTTCTCTTTTCGGTTACATTCATTAAAAGTATTCCCTTCATTTGATATTTTGTTAGGATAGTTTATTAAAATAGATTTCTTGGGGATCGTTGACTTGATATACTCTCTGGTTTACCTCAGCAAGATAACTTTAGATAGACATTTTGAATTATAGCTTTAAATTACTTTAAAATATAAATAGAAAAAAACCTGACTACTTCACACTGTCAGTTCCAGTCCATAAAGCTGTACAGAAATGTTTAGCATACTTATGAAATCCTGTAATATTTAGTTTAATATTTTAAAATCCTCTAATATTTAGTTTTATTAGACAAAATTAATTGGACGTCCCACAAAGACTTGGCATGTGTTTGAGATCAGAATATTTTTGTTTCTGTCCCTTGGAATATCCATGATTTTTTCATGACTCATTCCATACTTTTACTGTGTTCATCCAAACTGCTCTCTTGTTCTGCCCTGTGAATGTGGATAGTTTCTTTTTGATTCTGTGGCTGTTGAGAGGTTGAAATTTCTCCCTAGATTTTGGCGTAATCGGTGGTTGAACTATTTTTGATCGTTTGAGTTGCTTCTACTTCTGTGAGTGTCTGTTTAATTGATTTTTTGATTCAGACACATCAATTGTCTCGCTGTGATGCACAGATTCTGACTGGGGGGGGTTATGGCACGTACATTAGAACACAAAGGATTATGTGGTTGGGGGTGTTATTGATTGATAATTGTCTAAGATTGGTGTTCATAAACTGATGGATTTAAAAAAAAAGTTTTATTGTAGTGGAAAGTAAATAGTGTTTAGATAGAAACAAATCGAGATGGATAGAATTAAACCTTAATAGGTAAAAGGAAGCCTGGGTATATGTGTTGGGGAAGCAGCATAGTGAGAGAAATGAAATCGTACAGTGAAATATTGAGCGATGTTTTTACAAGTCCGCCTTCAGTCCGTGTTTTGTGTGTTTAAAAATAAAGCTGGGTGGCATAGTGGTTAGCACGGTCGCCTTACACCAGGAAAGGGTCTTTCTGTGCAAAAATTTGCATGTTCTCTCTGTGATTGCCTAGGTTTACTCTGGGGTCTCTGGTTTCCTCCCACAGTGCAAGAACATGTCCTTTAGGTTGATGGGTGATTGTAAATTAATCATAGGAGTAAGTGTGACTGTACAGTTGTTTATCTCTGTGGCCCTACGATGGACTGGTGACCTGTTCAGGGTGGACTCCTGGCCTTTGACCCATGTGTTTAGGCGCCAGCAGACCCTGAATTAGGAAAAAAACGGGTATAAAAATGGACGAATAAGGGAATGAAAAAAAATTAAGCAATTTTGCTCAGTGCAACTAAATGTCAGATAATTGTTAAGTAAGATTTTTTGGGGATTAATCAGAATATTCAGGATAGGACACAACTATTAATTATACATTCTGTTCACATATATTTTGCATATTTGGTCATTGTAAAGCGGTGCCCCCAAACCATGTCACAAAATCCTATTAATTTGATAATATAAGCACAAGAGCATGTAAATTGTTTACCAAAGCTACGTTACGTCATGCACTGTTGTTTGTTTTCAAAAGATGCTGTAATGCATGTAATTTAAACCTTGACAGTAATAAGCTTGATTGCTTAATTCTGAAAGAAAACTGCCAGTAAACATTAGTTTAAAAGTAACCATTAATTGTAAATAAAATAGTTGCTTCCCCCCTCCACACTCATACATATGGGCACAGAGAGAATTCTTTAAATTTATGGTCAACAGAGGGAAGTGTTATTTATACACAAAATCAGCTGTATAAAACAGTTGATAAAACAGGATAAGGCTGTAGGAAACAATTTCTGTGCCAGGAGTTGTGCATGTGGCAAAATGATGCCCTCCCAATAGTGGAATAAATAAATTTGTAAAGTAACCCATAAACAATGTGTGGGTGAAGTTTTGCTTCTGTTCACCTGCCCCTCAACCCAAACCGTATCTTTAAACCAACATGATTGCCCGTTTATCCCAGAAATGCCATTTAGGGTAATAAATTCCCTTTGATTCCGCTTTGCATAAACAAAGCGTCTGTCCTAGCAAACGCATGTTATGCTTGCATGGTGTCGCATACCGCGACTCTGTCATAAGCTGCCTGAGCTTACAGGTCTATTAACGGCTACATGACTCTTTCCGCTGACTGAACTTTTTTCGCTGCCAGGGATGAAGCAGCGCCAGAACTTTTACAGTGTCACGTTAAAGGCAGGAGGGAAAGACAGGTTCGCCATTGGGGCCAAAGGGGGTGTTGGGAAGGTATAAAAGAGCTAGGAAAAATGGAAGGAAACAAGTGTGTTTTATTCGGGTTTGTCAGAAAGCCAGAAATTATTTTACTAATGACCATGAAAGACATGACAAACAAGCAACAACCACCGATATGTTCTCAGCTGTCATTAAAGTAAAAAAAAAAAAAAAAAAAAGCGAAACTGCAAAAAAATTGGGAAATTAAACTACAGCAGATAACAGAAAGAAACTGCTGCAGTCTGGTAAGTTTAATCCATTTGTATGGTTTTTCTTTGCTTTGCTTGTCAAATTCACCAAAATTTATTTGCCTTTTTAAGAACACTTAGAAATCGTAGAGCAAATTATGTTAATCAACATAGAAAGGCTAAATACTGTTTTTCATCTCAACTAGGTAAATCTGCCAGTCATGCAACGCCTACAAAAAACTGTGATTTAAGAAAGCAGAAATGCAAAATATTGTTTTAAGTAAATCTTTTAATTAAGTAAAGTTTACCGTAAAAAGGAATTTATATATTCAAGTCTGGACTCCACAGTAAGTGTAAATGTAATGACCTGTAAAACAACAAACTTTAGTGCTTTTTGTTTAGGGAGTCAGTTGCTGTAGTCCAAATCACATAACAGAGTAGGTATTACGCTTTCCCTGACTGGATATAGGTCTTCCAATGAGTTATATCCATCATTAAATAAATTGAAGATGTTTATT
>JAOTQW010070734.1:0-13372 GCA_026260075.1 Sisor rabdophorus
CTCCGCACAGAAAGACCCCAAGGCCGAGATTCGAACCCAGGACCTTCTTGTTGTGAGGCGACGGTGCCACTACGCCACCGCGCCGCCCCATGCTAATGTATAAAATGAGAAATATATTATAATTTGGGGTAGTACTGACCTGACAACAAGTTTTCATTATTTTCCGATGGCGGAAGGCATTATACTTATACATTTAATGAGAAAGATTTAAGGGTATGATTGTAACAAAACATTTACCTTAGTGTATAATAGCTTGAGTGTAACAAATCATCTACCTTAGTGTATAATAGCATGATTGTGATTCTTAGTAATTCTGTTCCCATATGTTACAATTTCAAGATTTTATTTAGATTTCATGATAAATATAAGCTGCTCAGAAGAAATAGGGGTAACTGTAACATGCAACATTAATAAACTTATACATACTTTACCTTCGGGATCATATTACAACATTGTTACAACATTGACCTGCTGTGGAAACTCTTCATCATGTTCCTGCAGCTAAAACTATAAAAATACATACAGACAAAGATGTAATATGATACGATTCCTTACAATTTTTTTCTGGCTTTTTTTTACTGCTGCACATTTTTGAGTTTGCTTATCTGATTCAGCTATGTTGTATTACTTTAGATCTCGATGGATCCTGTGCTGAGACTTATTACTTTTCCATTTCATTATTCAGAGAAATGACTTCAATGCACTGTTTAAATAAATGTACGATTGCTACGCAGATTGTGAAAATCATAACCATGAAAGTCCCTTATGCACTTCAACAATCTGTCTCTACTTGTTACTCTGTTTTCTTTTTCTCTATTGCTCAGGTTAGGAGTATGATTAATGACTTCAGTGTCATATGCAATATGTACATCATCTTAGGTAAGACTGTTAAAGGTGGTAGAGGAAAATGGCAATTTCATGCATCATTATTCATTTCTAAATAATTTCCTGCAACAGTAGACTACAATATTAAACTTTATTTCAAAAACATATAACATAGCCACATTTAAAAACTAGATGTGTAAAGATGTAGCCATATTACATACAAAATAAACTGCAGTACATTGTTTGTATTTTGTTGTTCTGGTTGTTGTTTGCGACTGGTTGTAGATGCGTAATTGGTGAAATGCGAACAGCCAAACATTTACAAAGAAATACAATATCTTTCCTGAAAAGTTGAAGAACTACCTGAAACTACAATATAATATAAAGAATAATATACAACACATTTGTATTTGAAGGTTTGAAAAAATTGTATTCAACTAACCTTGTTACCACTTATTACCAGGATAACAACAGCCTTTTTAAAACAGATTCTGCTAAAGAACCCTGCATCATGCCAGGGTTGTGTCTATGCCCTTTAGGGTGTTTATTTTTCAGATGCTTTGTCATATTTCTGGTATTATGTTTAGTAAATGTCACATGATGCATCATTATTGTTAACAACTTCAGATTATGCTTCTTATTCATTCATTCATTTATTCATTTATTCACTCACTCATTTATTCATCTTCTATACCCGCTTATTCCCAAACTGGGACAGGTTGCCAGTTCATCACATGGCTGCTTCTTACTTCTTATTACTTTTAGACATAAGTCATGTACTCGAACCCTATTTTAAACCTGTGTAAAATGTGTTTTTTGAGGAATCTTTAGTTTTTATCACATGTTCTCATATTATACAGCTAAGTACTATTTAAACCACCCAGATATGTTCGACACTTCTATTTAATAATTTGTATTGATAATATTTACAAAATATCGTGTATATATAGATGAACAACCACACACACACACTTAAAATCACACGCACTCAAATTAAAATGTAATAAAAATCACACACACCTAAATTAAAATTTAAATTTAAGGGCAATTAAAAATCACCAATTTACCAAATGTACATGTTGGTGGAATGTGGGAGAAAACCGGAGTTAACCCATGCAAGTGCAGGGAGTACTTACTGATTATCTGATAAACACCATTAAAAAAAATCCAAATTTTGTGGGTTGCTTTTTTGCATTATCTGGTTTGCTTAATTTCAACACAAGAAAAATCCAAGTTAAATATATTTTAGTCATCACCAAATCAAATTAGTATTTTGCAGTTGATATGGCCGATTTAGATGCCTATTATTATTTATACGAATGCATATACAGAACCATATACACACAGACACATGCATACTTATTAATAAAGCATAACTTAAAACCAGACTGAAAACAATGCTAACCTTGTGTGTGAAAGGAGCTTTACATTTTTCCTCTCAACAGGAGTCAAGATACCACCTATAAACTATGAGCATTTTTTCCAGGCCAATTCAACACAGCTGTAACTTTGTTACCTTTACCTCATACTGTGGTTTCCAAAAGGTCTCATCAGATTACTTCAATGAGAGTTTGTAGCTGTTTGAGTATCCTGAAATTCCATAGGCTTTGTAAAACCTTAATTCATTAATGTATTATACATTTGAACATGATAAAGGTCTATGTTTGTATTAATTCATCATCAGTAGGTGCTTTACTCTGTTCAGGGTTGTTGTGGATTGGGAGACAGTTCCAGTGCCGTGGGAAACTACTAAAGACAGCATGGAATAATCATTTCAGGGCACCATTTATACACACATTTACACCTAAATTGAATTTACTATAGTCTGTAGTAGGTTTTTGGACAGTAGGATAATCAATACTCTACAAACCTTCAACTTGAATGTATGTTAAATAAACAAAAGTCAGGAAAGCCTTAACATCACATCTGTATGTGTTTTTGAAACAACCTATTCCAGGTTCAGTCTCACTCTCATAAAACCCCTCTACACCTCTGGAAATGCTTTGTGACCAGATTTTGTAGTGTGGCTGTGGGAATTCAAAAGTAGTGCTCATTTAGCCACAATAGTGTTGGTGAGTTCAAGTTTTAAGTAGTGGGCGATGTAGTAGGCATTTCAGTTTATTCTAAAGGTGTATATCAAAGATCACTGCTCTGTGCAGGACACTGGGTTTATTCTACACCACCTATAAAACACACCGTGCCTTTATAAAGCTAAGTATTTTTGTGCAAAGGTGCTTTGTCATGCTTAAACAGCATGGGTCTCCTAGGCTGCATTTACACTGCAGGTCTTGATGCTCAATTCCGATTATGCAATAATATATCATGATGACCTGCTTACCTCATCTTTTCAAACTAACCCTTAACCCCATGCACAGAAAAACACCCAAGGAAGATATACTAATAAAAAAGGAAGTAAAATGCTGCTAGAATCAGTGAACACAGTGGAAGAAGATGAAAGAATTATTTATTTTTTTTACTTCCACATAATGTTCAAGGGTCGGAAAAAACAATAGTCTTTATGCCAAGAACCTCTAACAGAAAGGGAAAGTGTTTTTTTTTCCTGCTTACACTGGGGTGAAATCTAAACTGTGCCACAGTCATTTGTTTTTGCAAATGTCACATGATGCTTTATTATTGTTAACTGTAGTGTAAAAAACTTCAAATTATGCTTGATTTTCTTTTATCTATGACCACAGCCATGCAATAGAACCCTTTTGTAAACCTGTGAGTCTTTATAAGCAGAGATACAGAAAAATATCTAAAAGTAAATGTTCTTATATAGCATCCTATAATGCGTACTATTTAAACCACCCAGATAGGATCAATACTTCTATTTGCTAATCTATAATTTTGATACTATTCCAGTATTAAAGATCCTTAGTTGAGAGAAGGTGGAGATAAAATATTCCAGACACTGACCTTTCAAGCTATACCATCAGATTTTCTAAGCCACAACCTTTATAGGTGAGTTATGCAAAGACTATATAGTGTATAGTCTTGTATGTGACAAATCTGATCTGTGCACCGGTGGAGGAAAGAAAAGGGACCTGGGTCATTTGATTTCTAGCAAATGCTGTAAATGAAAAAGTTAAGTGTGATAATCAGATAATCAGTCCACAAACCTTTGGCCATATACTGCATATTAACACTACACAATAAACAATAAGCATTAGGTATAAAAGTCTCTCATTTTAATAATATGTTATCACTGCAATGTTTCATTGAACATTATTAGATATATTATGTGACTTATTCATACGAACCTACTAGTATAAGATCATGCAAACTAAACAGTTCCTTACAGTGGAATATTTGCACATAGAAAAAAAAATCTTAGTAAAAAAAGTAAAAATCTGTTGTTTATTTTGTCCTGTAGCCCTTATTTACTTAATTATACTAGAATAGCTTTACTTTTTCATAATATGCAGTGAAGGAGAGAAAGTGTGCATGGTTGACCTTTGACACACGTATCGTTAGGCTGCTGGATACGGTGTCTGAGCATCTGCCTCATGTCAGTACTAGTGTCTTTACATGTTTGTATGTATGGCAGTCCTGCACCACCTCCCATTAATCATCTCATTTAGTCCACATAATCAGCCAGACATAGATAGAGTCTCTCACTAGACACCCTGTTTGGGAGAATTCTAACTGCTGCTTGACATGCAGATGATTTGATTAATAGCTTAAATTTTTGCACGGTCACTTTTCTTTCAATGACTCACAAATGGTTTCTTATTTAGGGGTAAAACTCTTTGTGTCTGCATTTATGGTTGATCCCCGCGGAGAGCAGTGTTAGCTTTAATACTTGCTTATAATACAAAAACAGGTAATTCACAACTATTTTTCAGATGTTTATCCCTTATCCCGAATGGAAATGGAATGTGTGTGAAACCAGTAGGCGTGGTCATCTTGTCGGTTTAAGCTATTTCATTAGGCGGATTAACAGGCAAAAGCTTTTCCTTGTAGCGATTTTATGGCACCCTAAGGCTAAAAGATGATCAGCCATGAACCCTTGCTGCCATGTTTATGCTAAACAGCAGGCAACAGATTTGAGCTTGTTTGACCTGTGAAATAGCATTACTACAGTTAGTATGTTATAAAAATTTATAAAAACTGAGCAGACACTTGGATTTTGCAATGGGTAGCTCTGTTTTGTGGGTTGTTTTGGAGTGTATATGCAGAATTCTTGGCATCTCTACTGCCGCAGGTAAGATTTATGGAATAATAGAACACATTGTTTTGATGCCCATTCCTTAAGTTTTTTAAAAGTTGCTTAGAAGGGAAAGCTATTCGATGCAGGTCAAAGTGTTTTAACATCTTAAAGTTTTTAGTTTAGTAAATTCAGTTTTTTGCTGCTGTTGTTGGTGGGTTTTTTGTTTTTTACTTACACAGATCCAATTATGGGCAGTGTGAGCCCAATTAAGGGAGGTATACTCACATTTTTAAATGCATTGATAGCTGAGGATTTTTACCACATGGTGTCACTGACATTTTCTTTTCATTACACCTCTACTACAAACATTATACCACTACAAATGGCTACCTTAAATCACAAAGAGGAACAGATGTCTCCTGAAACTATCTCACAGGAGGGTTTGTTTTCTTACTGTTCCCTGAGGAAAGGATGATTTAAACACTCTTGTCAAATTATCTCAGACATGTTTGAAGACACATATTTCTTGACTTAACTTTTTATGACCATTAGTAGTCATAAATCATTAAAAGTTTTTTCTTATGTGACAGTGATATTAAGTTTTGTTTATTATATTTTGAAAAAATGCCCACCACACCAACCATGTCTCTTACGCCTCGCTCCTGAAGTATAAGTCAGGTTTGCAAGTTGCAACAGTGATTTACCTGCAATTAAATATATATATATGAAATATAATATATTAAATTCACACAATTGACAAAAACACAATTTACAAAAATTATAAATTAAATTCATTTATTCATCTTCTATACCCACTTATTCCCGAACTCGGGGGTCTGCTGGAGCCTATCCCAGCGCACATAGGGCAAAAGGCAGAGATACATCCTGGACAGGTCGCCAGTCCATTGCAGGGTGGCCCTGCAACCATACAACCACATACAACCAGACGCACATTCTCTTCTATCGGCAGTTTAGAACCACCAATCAACCTAATGCAAGTGTTTTTAGACTGTACCTAAAGGAAACCCATGCAACAGCAAAGAGAACATGTAAACTCTGCACAGAAAGACCCGGGAATTTAACCCACGACCTTCTTGTTGTAAGGCAAACATGCTAACCACTACGCCACCATGCAGCCCCCCCTTTTAATTCAATTCAGTCTCAAAGCAGCTTTTAACAGAACACAATAACAATGAGAAATGTAAGTTTGTTTCTAATGAGCAAGCCGGAGGCAACTGTAGCAGGAAAAAACTCTCCTGAGATGTAGTAGGAAGAAACCTTGAGATGAACCAGACTCAATAGGGAACTAAATCTCATTTAGGGGACACTGCATGTTATTGTCACGGGGGTCTGCTGGAGCCTGTCCCACATAGGGCAAGAGGCAAGGGGTACACCCTGGACACATCGCCAGTCCATCGCAGGCCCACACACACAACCATATGCACTCACATTCACTCCTATGGGCAATTTAGTCACTATTTAACCTAATGCATATGTATCCGGAGGAAACCCATGCAAGCGCGGGGAGAACATGCAAACTCTGCACAGAAAGACCCCGTGCCCAGGATTCGAACCCAGGACCTTGTGAAGCGACCGTACTAACCACCGCCCCCCCCCCTAATTACATCATATTGTAATAATCAAAAGTAGTGTGAACTGTAGCCTTTAGTCAGCAGAGCGAGTCCCAGTCCATCCTTGAAGCTCCTAGGAATTAAGGAAAGGGGAAGAAACCTGGTGGCTGGTACTTCAGAGGCAGGTTAATACTCCCCTGAGAGAAAGTGGGAAAGTTAAATATATAGATAATAAAGTGTATTGTTGTGTAGGAATTGTGTAACAGTTAAGGACATAACACACTTTGTTGCATGGCTTAGAATGAAACTGCAATCCAATGAGATTTGCCAGGGTATTTTTTACAAACATTATTCTTCCTTTGTTGCAACTTCCAGTCATTTTGTCCACCATAAATATAATTGATAGGACATCAGACCTTGACTCTTTAATAGCATGATCCCAAAACACCTTTTAAATGTGGCGCTGCAGCCTTTTCCATTTTCCTGCCCAACAAACTTCCTTAAACGACACACTGAATAACAGCACTAATCCATTGTATTCACTCCTGTGTAATCCTGACTGTATAGTATCTGAATGGATCTAGTGACAAGAATCATGTACAGACAAGATCTGTCTGCTGTGCCTACTGCAAGCCCTGATAGTGTGGAGTAAAAGGTTGTAATATACTCATTAGTGCTAATCCATTTAGCCTTTCCTCATTCATGGTCTAAAATTTGGATGCTAGCATTCAATTCATTGGGCCTGTTCTTGTACGGCACGAGAACATGACCTTCTATATTATAGAATATGCACATCTGTATTATAGACTGGATTCTCAAGTTTGTTTGGTACATATAGGATTGCTATCTTTCAAATTTGCATTTGAGAATTTCCACATACAAACTTACCAAGCCAGTCACGTCATGGCAACCATCCAGGTACATTGAGCCATCACATGCTTCCTTTAAGCCATCTACAGTTTTTGAACTGCTCACAAAGGATAGTTTAACAATAATATCAAAACACACTAAAATGTTATCTTTGTGAGACACAGGTTTGGACACGATTAGGAACAAGCACATCAGAATGACAGCTCACGTTGGACGTTACAGGCACAAAGTCAGAAAGGAGAGATTAAGATGGGTTGGACAAGGAGGGATTGTGCATTATGTTCTTTTTTATGTTGAAAAATCTTTTCCACAAATATTTGCCTCTATGTTAGAGCATTCCCTGTCCCATTTGCTGTCAAGCCACTTACTAACATGGTGCTAAAATTTACAACTCTGTGTGCACAGGTTTACCATACTTTAACCATTATCTAGTAAAAAAAAGGAACACTGTTGGGTTTTGCTTTAATGGGTAGTCAAGTGTACCCTCTAGCTGTTATATATTGCATCTACACCTAAAAGGTTGTACATTAAAACCTTAGCTTTAATGTAATGCAAAAATTCACATATTGTAATATGTTTAATATTTTTACAATGAAATTATTATGGCATGTTTACAGATAAACATGGCATGCAACAAACGGGATAATCTCTTACTCAGTTTCAGCATTCATTCTAAACAATAAAGTTCTAGAATAAAATTCTACAAATTATTTTGATTAGTGTGTCCTAAATTTAAACCAGATACATCTTAATTATTAAATATTAATATAAATTTTATGCATGGAAAAAATCCTACATTTTAGTCATAAACCTTGTACATTATAAAAAAAAAGTTCAAAGAACAGCACTGTATCCAAGTATCTGCTTTGGATAGTAGTTTCATTCAAGTTCTCAATTCATTTAGGTTCTTTCCAAAGAGCTACTAAAGATCCATGTGGATGTGTATGACTTTCAATTTAGTTAGCTGATAAGCTGTTTTTGTGTTTGATCCCCAAAGTGTTTCTATTTCATTTTCACTAAATTAAGTATAAACATTTATTCTTTCATTTTTTTATTAATTCATCTTCTAACCCATTATTCCCTAGTTTGGGGCCACAGAGGTCTGCTTGAGTCTATTCCAGCACACATAGGATGAGAGGCAGACGTACACCCTGGACAGGTGCCAGTCCATCATAGGGCCACACACATAGACGAACAAACACATGCAACCAACACTCCTCCCACATTTCAAAAACATGTACATTATTTTGATAGGCGATTCTCAATTACCCATTAGAGTGAGTGTAAGTGTGTTCGGTTGGTTATTCATTTCTGTGTGGCCCACTGATGACCTGGTGAACTGTCCAGGGTGTACCCCTGCCTCTCACCCAATGTGCTCTGGAATAGGCTCCAGCAGTCCCTGTGACCCAGAGTTCAGGGAATAAGCTGGTATAAAAGTTTTAAGTGGGCTGGTAAGGTCTCCACAAACATTTGGCCATATAGTGTACATTTTTGCATCCATAATATATTCGTTTGCAGATATGCACACGCACCTTTTTATGAATAGCTTTCCGTTAAAAATCTTATCATTTACAGCACATACCACAGTTTACTTATATGTGCTTCTACACTTCAGTCCATTAGAAGATTGCCTTTAGACAGCTGCACATACATTGATCCTCCAAAAATCTGCAGGTGCCTATTTGTCATCCTGCTGTTAGATCCAAACTAGATGATTTTCCATCCCAAGTGGACTGCTGCACAGTCTGCCTACTGGAATGAACCTTCCACTGATAAACTTTAGAAAAATCTGAGTAAACGTCTTATTCGGTTTTGATCATCTATGAAATTGTATAAAATGCTTGTGTATTATTTTTTTATTAGTTTAAGATCATTTTGATAAGATATCTCATCTTTTTTTTAAATCACCTTTATGTTGTCCGGAGGGCGGCGCGGTGGCATAGTGGTTAGGGCGGTCGCCTCACAACAAGAAGGTCCTGGGTCCAAATCCCAGGGCATGGGGTCTTTCTGTGCAGAGTTTTCATGTTCTCCCTGCACTTGCATGGGTTTGGTCCGGGTTTCTCTTAGTAGTAAATTAATCGTTTAAAAACGAGTGATTAACTAATTCATTGATTAACTAATTCATTCATTTTCTATACCCGCCTATTCCCTAACGGGGTCACAGGGGTCTGCTAGACCTATCCCAGCGTAAGGCACTAGCATAAGGTAAAAGGCAGAGGTAAACCCTGGACATGTCACCAGTCCATTGCAGGGCCACACATAGACAGCCAATCACTCACATCCACTTCTATGGGCAATTTAGTCACCATTCACTTAATGTACATGTTTTTGGATTGTGTAGAAAACCCACGCAAGTGCAGGTAGAACATACAAACTCCACACAGAAAGACCCTATGCCCAGGATTCGAACCCACAACCTTCTTGTTGTGAGTTGACCATGCCAAAAAAAGCTAAATAAAACATGCACAGATAAATTCTGGATGTTAGAAAGATTTTTATGCTCTTTAAAATGATTAAATGTAAGTCCCTTTGTTTTTAATGATCTTAGCCTTTTCTCCATCCGGGAAGTGTCTTGGCAGTTCAGTCCTTCAGCTTCCTCAAACTTTTGTTCAGTTCTTGAGGCGTCACATGTTTTCAGCTGGTATTCTCCAGATACAGCTCAAAAACAGGAAGCTCGACGTCAGTGCAGTAATAAATTATATATAGAAGACAAAAAGAGGAAAATGTTATGGTATTTTGTTGGTTTGTGTCCATACATACCTTGCAAATTGTTATCCAACAAAAGCGCGTGTGTGTGTGTGTGTAGAAAGACTACAAATCGCTTACAGAAGTAAACGCTGCATATCACCTTCCGTACAGTGTATCTGATATAAACCCCACACGCAATAGAAAAGCAAATGATAATTATTTTTAATCCTTTAATTCCCCATTATATCTTTTTTATTAAACGTACTAGAAAGCGTTCGCTATTATGAATGAGCGTCCGCGCAGATTGAAAAGCCCCGAGCTAGCCGTTTCCGCGGCAACCAAATAAAACCCGCCTTTGCGAGTATGTAATTGGTGAGTTTTGTCACATGTTTAATCGGGATTGGTCCGTAAAGCCATCACTTAGTTATTTTGATCGGAGCGTCTTCTTGGACGGTCAACTAGACTACAGAGAGTCTGAAGGATAAAAAACAAAAGCCGGGTGATAAAGAGACCCTTCGTACCGCGATCGCTTTGTTCTTGGTGGTGGAAGAAGTACCGTGTTATAAAATGGTAAGGAATGTTTCTTTAAACGCAAATAACCTTACAAAAATGATTATAAAAATGTTGATGTCTTGAGAGAGAGAGAAAGGGGGTGATTAGGGTTATTTCCACTGTTTAATACCTCCACAGGTAAACGTGTTGAAATAAAACCATTTTGATCATCGTGATAAAAAAAAAAAATAAATAAATAAAACTAGCGGTTCGATAATTTTGTGTACCGTTCCGACTTTATAAGCAGGCCTTTCTCCCAGAAGGAAGTTTTCCGTGTATAATCATTGACATAGTCACTTTTTGTGGTTCATCTGTTTTGCAGAACTTCTGCAATATCTGTTCACTTTACACACACACACACACACACACACACACTGATTAAATCTGAATGTGAGAAACGCTACGGTAAGCGCTGCAGGATCTCCCTCACGTGCAAACACAAATCCTCTATCATCCTTAGTTTATAAAGGTGTAAATTGTTTTTATTTTTCTATTCAACTTCATTTTAATCTGTTACATACAGTCTGCTCTTCGTATGACCCCCCCCACCTGTCCGCTTTAAACAATACATGGCATAGACAGAGGTGACGTCACAATAATATTAAAATAGACTTTTTGGAATGGATTCTTTAAATTGATATTATTTTTTCTAGTATTATGCTTAAAAATATCTATTCTAATTGGTTGAAGAAATAACACTTAGCAAAACAAAACATTATACAAAGTGAATTTTGACAAAGAACTCTTTGTTTACATTGTTTTTGGCCTTTTCTTGCTTTTTTTGACTTTTCCAGACAGAAGACAGTTCTTCTTATTTTTTTCGTGGAAGTTGATCCTACAGAAATCAAAGCAATGTTTATTTATCAGATAGCAACATTCAAGCTGAGTTTCCCTCATTCATCTTCTATATTCTAAAAAAATTATACATTTTTCATCTTAGGATGAATAAAAATCTAATTTATAAGGCAGTTGTGTCTTACTAGCTTTGCTTAGGAGTTTAGCAGTTCCAACTTGGTAGGCCTGGAATTTAAACTTAAAACTACAGACTTCTAATCTATAGCCCATCATGTGTCTCAAGGTTTTTTTGCATATAGTATATACAATATATGAGTATTTAACTCATTCAAATGTGTGTATTCAATGAGCATGTGAGGTAAAAAAATGCTTATAGAACGCGCTTGAACACTTTCTTAATTTTTCGGACATTCTTGAAACCTTAAACAGTCTGCTAACTTGTGTAACGATGCTTGTAATATGAGCAACTTCATTTATTCAATTGTAATTTCTTTGTGGTCATGACAAAACTAGATCAAATGAATGTGTTTAAAAAACATGTCTTAACACTGCTTATAAGGCACCTTACCTCTTCCAACATTTCTGCAGCATCTTTCCTTGTGTAGAATTTGGTACCAGACATACCAACTTGTGCCCAAGGTTGATGCTAGGAATGAGATATAAGCACAAAAATAAAAGAAAATCAAAGCTGTCAGGTTGTAAATAGTTGTAGTATTTTATCAAAGTAAAATGAACTTTGACAATATGTGAATATGATTTATTAATTTTTATACTTATTATATTTCTAAAGAACATTTGCACATAATTTCTAGTTCGGAGATACTTTTCCTCTGTACCTGACTCTGTTGCTTTGGCTGTTTGTGACTGCATCTGACTGCAATCTTAAAATGTTCTTGATCCTATTAAACAGCACACATACTAGTCATGGGGCAACGATGGGACATACTTACATGATCTGAACTTTTTTGCAAGAAGTCCCTGATTCGAACACATTGAAGTCCTTAATGCTTCTCCATGGTACAGAGTTAGCCTCCCTGATGCACATGCATTTCTCTCGAATGTTTACTGCGACTGTCTTCTTATCTATGAATAAACAGTGGGTAAAAAGATTATCTACACTTGCTCAGATTCCGCACTACATAGTTTGCACTGTACCTGAGAGAATGTTCAAGCAACAGAGAAATAGAAGTGGCTTTAAAGTTTCTTGCATGCTCCTGAAAGCCATGTTCTTTATGGTTGTAGCTGCAGTGAAGAAAACTCTTTGCAAAAGCTTGCTGGCAGATGTATGTACTGGTTTTTACTAAATCTCCTCCCATTTTTCCTATCAGCCCATATTTGTCATGTGATTTTTTGCTTGTCTCCTGATATCTTTCCTTAGAAATTCCTTATCAGGTTGATAATGATTATTATCTTAATAGTAGTCCCTCCTTAAAAAAGTTCATTGCTGAGGATATAAAATTGTTTGGGGTTTTTTTAAGTAGCTAAATTACAGGTCCATTGTCAAGTTTAGCTCTTCACACATAGTTCAGCTCTTTAAAATTTTTTGATGCTTATAAGCAGTAAAGAGTAGCCAGCGATGGATAGAATAAATATAATCAAGCATAAAGCTGGATGGATGGATGGATGGACGGACGGACGGATGGATGGATGGATTGATAGTCGAACAGACAGATTGGCAAGAGCATAATTTGTTGTACCACAATGGAAAGTTCATCTTCTGTCATTCATTTATCTTCTGTAACCGCTTATTCCCAAACTTTCCGGGGTCACGTGGATATGCTGGAGCCTATCCCAGCGCACATAGGGCGGGAGGCGGGGACCACACACACACACACACAACCACACACACACTCCCATTCACTCCTTTGGGCAATTTAGAGTCACCAATCAACCTAATGCACATATTTTTGGACTGTGG
>JAOTQW010070746.1:0-12180 GCA_026260075.1 Sisor rabdophorus
AACAATAGTGTAACGTGTGCGCATGTTTTTCCTTTTTCAGGCGTGTTTTGCATCTTTAGTCAGCCAAGACTATGTAAACGGGACCGACCAAGAGGAGATCAGAACAGGTAAAAACACTTCAGACTTATTTTAATCCTTAGTAAATTCATCATTGTGAGTGTGTGGGATTGTTTATCTATGTGTTGCCCTGCAATGGACTGGCAACCTGTCCAGGGTGTACCGCCACCTTTCACCTCATGTGCGCTGGGATGGGCTCCAGCAGACTCATCTACATTTACATCAACTGAGCAATTGGGGGTTAAGGGTCTGGCTCAGGAGCCCACAATGGTGGCTTTGTGGTGCTTGGAACTGAACCCCGTTTTTTCTAGTATCAGTCCAACACTTTAACTACCAGGCCACCCCTTTCCCACAGGACTCCCAGGACCCCGAGTTAGGGAATATGCGGATATAGAATATGAATAATTTTTGTAATTGTTATAATAGGATGCAACTGCAATTCTCAGATTGTGTGTTTGTATGGTTTAACAGGGGTAGACCAGTGCATTCAGAGGTTTCTTGATGTCGCCAGACAAACTGAATGCTTTTTTCTTCAAAAGAGGCTTCAGCTGTCAGTACAGAAACCAGAGCAGGTGGAGAAAGAGGTGAGTTTTATTCTGTATCATGTTTTGCACTTGCAGTCTGTTAGCAATCATGATACTACTATTCACACTTTTCCTGGTCTGAAAAGCTTTGACCTCGGCATGTGAAGGATTGAGTTTTAGGTGATCTTATTGTATTGTGTATTCCCTAATTCGGCATCACTTATTCCCTAATTCGGCATTACGGAGGTTTGCTGGAACCTATCACAGTTCTCTAAGGACGAAAGGCAGGAGAGATACATCATAAAAAGGTCAACAGTCCATCACAGGGCCACACTCACTGTGGGCAAATTAGAATCACGAGTCAACCTGATGTACATGTATTTGGACTGTGGTAGTAAACCGGAGAACCAAGAGTAAACCCATGCAAACTCTGCACAGAAGGATCCCTTGCCTGGAAAACAAACCCAGGACCTTCTTGCTGTGAGGTGACCGTGCTAACCACTACACCACGGCACCACCCACTGCACATGTGTTATATGTAATTGTTCAGCACAAGTCTTTTAAGAATTGTTTTATTTCATTAAATACATTTATAATATTACATTCTGGTTCACAAGGAGGGAAATATGGGTTGAAGTGGGTTTGGTTGAAACTCATTGATGACATCTGTTAATTATGATTTGTTGATTTTAAATGTTGTTCTAGCATTAACAGTGGATGATAATATCCAGGATCACCTCCACCAGATTGGGAAGTGTTTGTTTAGAATGGTAACTGGTTTTGCAAAAGCATCAGCATGTTCACTTATCCAGCAAGTGGTTGTTTGGACTGAATGCAACATTGAATGACATGTTTAATGTATGTAAAAAAAACCCTCAATTGCATGTGTGTGCCACATAATGCAGGACATATCAGAGTTGCGGAACGAGCTCCTGAGGAAAGAAATGCTCATCCAGAAGCATCTGACCAAGCTTCATCACTGGCAGCAGGTGTTGGAGGACATCAACATCCAGCACAAAAAGCCTACAGAGCTGCCACAGGGGCCTCTGGCCTTTTTAGAGCAAGCCTCAGCCAATCTGCCTGCTCCCATGAAACCCAACTGAGCAGTGTGATATAATATTTCATATCTTAATATTATATAAAATATGTGGCTTGTATAAATCCAGTGTTTTTGTGTACACTCATGCTAGTAATTGAAGCCTGTAAGCAAAAGGGATAGATTCTGAATAAAATCGTATGCAATCCTGTCCATTCATTTAAAGTTTACTTGAGCTCAGAAGCTTGTGTTGTGTGTGGGAGTTTCTCTTTCTTGTACTTTTGTTAAATAAATATCTACAATTTGTATTGTTTTGTGTGTGGTGAATTTATTACAGTATAGTATAGCACTTTTAACACTCAACATTGTTGCAAAGCAGCTTTATAGAAATATATTCACATTAACAAAAATGTATCACCAATTGGATATAGGAGAAAACCTTGAGAGGAACCAAACTCAGAACCATGTTCTCATCTGGGTAAGAATGGGGTGTGTTTTTCTAGCTGTGTACTAATGTATATTTATTAAACAGAACTGTAGTCATGCACATGAATTTCGATTTGAAATAAAACTTTGAAATAAAAAGTTTTTTTAGCAACCTCTGCAATATATAAAGGAAACCTGCCCTTTTCCCCAGAATAGCCACTTTTCTACTTACAGGTAGCAATATTATATCAACAATGAAATGAATGTACATAAACTGACAGTCCCATGATTTAAATGGGCGAGTTAGGCTACTTTTAGTCTTAAGATGTTTTGTGAATACAGAATATAGAAGCGGAACCTTCTATCTCTGTACTTGAAACTTGGGACCAAATACACAGACGGACCGGCATCGGTGCCTCAGTAATCGTCCCCCTTAACAAAAAAACGTGTTGTCAAGAAACTTCCAACAGCAGACATGGTGAAATTTGTTTTAATGTTGAAATAATAAGAATACACTATAAGCGACAGTCAAATCACGTTTTTTTTGTTCACAGCCGAAAGCTTCGAAAGTAAAGAGCGCCGTGGAGAAGAAAGTGATTCATCCTTACAGCAGAAAAGCGGGGTATCTGGCCAGAGCAGCTATTAAACAGGAACGAAAAGAAAAGTACGTGACGCTTCCGGGTGTTTGGTGCACTAACTTCACGTGCAGAACTCTACTTAACTATTTAGCTGGCAAGTTAGTACTTTCTGGAAAGAAACGTTATAATAATTATACATTTATATATATATATATATACAAAAAAAAGCATATTGTGTAGTAATGTAACAGCAGCAGCGAGTAAGCGACCGGAACCCTAATGATCTACAGGAGCGGACGGTTTCCGGTGTAAGTGGGCGTGTCCACACTAGCTACGCACCCAAAATGTAGGAAAATTGAAATGTAGGGCGACGCGGTTGGCGTAGTGGTCCAAAAACATGTACATTAGGTTGATTGGTGACTCTAAGTTGCCCATAGGTGTGAGTGGTTGTTCAAATGTGTGGCCCTGCGATGGACTGGCCACCTGTCCAGGGTGTTCCCCCTGCGAGAAAGAGAGAGTATTGCTGCAGCGGAAAACAATAAAAGTAAAGATTTTAAAGCACATATTTTTTTCCTCTATATCTTGAGATATTTACTCTGGCAAATAGCATTTGGGCAGAGGGTGGCGCAAATGGTTAAGGTGCTGGGTTGCTGATCAGGAGACCAGGAATGAGTTCAAGCTCCACCACCACCAATCTGCCACTGTTGGATCCCAGAGCAAAACCTTAACCCTTCCTGCCCCAGTGGTGCTGCAGCATAGTTAAACCTGCGCTCTGACCCCAACTGTCCAAAATAAGACATGCAAAGAAAAACATTTCACTATATGTTGTATGGTGCGTAATCCTGTCTGTGACAAATAAAACTAGATTTTTTTTTAAATATCTACAAATGGCAAAGTCTTCCATCATTAATGTTTCATTCTTGCATGAAAGTAATGGCGCATCATCTGGGTCACACTTATCACCATGGAATCCGATATTTGGCTAAACGTAAATGACTGCAATGTCTTAACGTGCTACTGTTAACCATAAAAAAACTTCTTATTCTTGCTGATTTCATGCACATATTGTTATTCATGTAAAAAAAAAAAAATTTTGGTGAAAATGCATGTCTTATAAGATATAAATATTTACTGACTGCAAGTTGACCATTAGTTACACAACACCTTCCCCAAATTCTGTTTTTTAAATTCTGTTCAGTGCAAATTGTTTTATTAGTGCAGATTTCTTTTTTTATCTGTATGACCTTTTTTCAGGTGCAAAAATGAAAAGGCTCTGCGTTTAAATTTAATCAGTAAGTCTTACCACTATTTGGTTATTTAAATCCAGAAATTTCATCCCACAGTTTGCTTCAAAACTGAGAGTTGACATTTTCTGCTGTTCTGGTTTTTCCGCAGGGGACAAACTGTTGTGGTTCCAAAATCAGTTGGACTCAAAAAAGTTAGAATATTCCAAACAAGAAGCGTGTGAACTCATTGAGAGGTAAGATTGAGAGGAAGCTTTGGACTCCAAAGTCCTTTCAGCCCAGTGTGCAATTAAATATCATTAATTAAATAGTGTTGCAAATGTATGTCAATACTATGAACACATGAAAAATAATGAATAAATAAACAAATAAACATTACAAGCGCTCATTACAGTTAAACATGCCTCCTTTTTTTTGTTTTATAGAGAAAGTAAAGCGTCACTGCAATTTTATGATTCAAAAAATTCTGGAGTATTTCTGCTTTTTTACTCAGATATCTGCACCGCTTCGACAGCGAATTGGATCAAATCGAGCTGGCCAACAGCATCAAAGGGCGTCAGGGCCGACTGCACTTCTCCAGGGAGACGGTCATCAAGCATACGATTGAAAGGGAGCGAACGCAGTACGAAGGGTGTGGCTTCGGTGGGTAACCTTTCACATTTATTACCCAAAAAACGTAGAGATCTTGCTCTTAACCTACTTTATCTTTTGCAGAGATTCCAGATATAATTAACGGCAAACACTTGAAGACATTTAGGTAAGCTGACGTAACCTCACGTTATGTGACTACTTCATGCAGTAATTAAGGTTTGCTTATGTCTATAGTTAAAAAGAAATAATAATAATATTAATCATATATTTCTGTGGTTTTTTTAAACAGAGAGTGGAACGGTGACCTGAAGAAGCTGCCCAACATCAAAATGCGTAAGGTTTTAGCAAAAGGTCAGGAGGCCAAAAAACAAAATGCAGTGCAAAAGACACACATTGAAGATGAGATGAGTGAGAAAGATGATGATGCACAATTGGAGGACGAGAAGGTGTCTCAGGACTCAGATGCAGAGCTTTCAGATGATCAAGCATGATTGCAAAGTTTTCAGTGTGAATGATGACTACAGAGAAAGAGTATGTGGTTGTACAAGTATGTGCATATCGGTGTGCTGTAATGCTGTTACTGGTATTTTAAAATAAAAAAAATCTGTATTTAATCTAGTCAGATTTGTTATTCAGATTTGTTTATAAGTCATAATTCAATACCAGTTTGTAATAGCTTAGCCTAAATACTACATTTATATTAAGTGACAAATAACCAGCTCCAAAATGTTAAAAAGTAAAAGTATTTTAAAAAAAAGATTCTAATTTCATTCATTCATCTTTTATACCCACTTATTCCCTAACTTGGTGTTCTGCTGGAGTCTATCCCATTGCAAATAGGGCCGAGTGGCACACCCTGGGTATGGCCAGTCTATCGCATGGCCACACATACATAAAGTCACACAGGCTCACACTCACTCTTATGGGCAATTTAGAATCACCAATCAACCTAATGTACATGTTTTTTGGCTGTGGGAGGAAACCAGAATGCCCAGGGGAAACCCACCCAAGTGCTCGAAGAACATACAAACAGAAAGACCAGGCAATCGAACTCACGATCTTCTTGCTGTAAGGCAAAGGTGCTAACCCCTACTACAACGTGCTGCCCCATGGAACTAATTAACTTTGTTTAACAATTTAATCCCAAATCCCGGGCATGGAGTCTTTCTTTGCGGAGTTTAAATGTTCTCCCCGTGCTTGAGTTGTTTTTTTCCGGGTACTCCAGTTTCCTCGATAGTCCAAAAATCTGTACATCTGGGTGATGGGTGACTCTAAATGGCCCATAGAAGTGAATGTTAGTGTCTGTGTGGCCCTTTGATGGGCTAGGGTGTACCCCTGTCTATCGCCCTATGTGCGCTGGCATAGGCTCCAGCAGACCCCCAAGACCCCCGAATTAGAGAATAAGCGGGTATTGAAGATGAATGAATGTATTTTTACTGGATGGTGGCGTAGTGGATAACACGGTTGTCTTAGACCAAAAAGGTCCCTGTTTAGATTCCCGGGCAGGGGGTTTTTGTGTCTGGAGTTTACTCCAGGTGTGTGTGTTCATCTATGTGTGGCCTGGCAATAGACTGTAGACCTGTCCAGGGTGTACTCCTGCCTTTCGCCTTTTGTGCGCTGGAATAGGCTCCAGCATACCTCAGTTAGGGTGTAAGCAAGCAGGTATAGAATATGAATAAATTAATGCTATTGTGTCATTTAAATACAGAATAAACTGTAATACTGATTGACTTTTAATATATTTTTTTGTTTTAGCTTATATCATTACTTTGTTTAATTTATTTTCCCCTAATTCACTCCTGAAATCATTCTGATTATTCCTGCCTTGGTTTGACCTGTTTGTACACCAAGCTTTCTTTGTTCGTTGGGACAATGTTTTGCGATTGCCAAACAGATATAAGCCTGTTCTGTTAATAATATTCTCTGTTAAAGATCAATCATGTGCAAAGTAATTCCCAGCCTCTTTCTTTTGCAGTCAAAAATCCTTAATTCAATCGGAGAAATTGCCTCTAGTATTTCAACCTGGTATTTATTAAAAATACTGCAATATTCCTGTAGCAAATTGATAAGACTGCAATTAATATGATTACATTAATGGAAGATTCTTTGGTTTAATACAGTAAAACATAATCGACAGATCCAGTTATATCCAGTAATTTGAATATAAATAAAAATATTGAAGATTTATTAATTAAAATCTTAATTGCGTGGGTTTACTCCAGGTACTCTGGTTTTTATCCCAGCGGGTGGAAGATGAATGAATAAATGATTCAAACAATAAAGGTTTAGTCTGTCATTAAGATTAATAGGCCGGATTTGTAACATATCTATAAGCTGTCTAAACACAAGCCTACTAACATGTTTTCTCTCCTAATACTGATTTAGTGGTTTTAAGTTCAGCTTTTGTACCAGTTTCTGTAATCCTGTTTCTTTCCCTCATCCCCAGTGGGTAGAAATGTTGGGTTGAGTGTTCAGCCGAGTCTGAGTTTAAGATCCTGGTTGCCACACATTTAGTGTCCAGACGTTTACCTACAATAACTAAACCACAATCTGACCATAAGCTCAAACAGGCTCCACCTGAGCAAGTCTTGCCTCCAGTGCATTGCAGGGAGTAGTTGTTTGAGTCTGGCGGATGGAACCGATGATAGAGGATGTGGTCTTTTCAGGTTTGTGACGCGATGAGTCTGGACAGTTGTGCACGAAGATGATACGGTTAAAAGCCTTGAGGCGTCTCCACATGTTGAGATAAACTTTGCACTGGATGTACATAAAGATAAGGCCAGATGATGCACTGAGGGCCACAATCCCAAGCTTGATCCAGAACAGCTGCTCCAGCAGTCCTGCAATGTACCAAAGAAGTCCACAGCTAGAGTGAGACAGGAGGATAGTTTGGGTTATGTAAATGTCTTTCTCTAGATGTTAAGCAGAAAAGGTTTATATAGACTAATGGCTAATGCAACTCGATCTGAATAAAACATTTTCCAAACAGTTCTCTTAGCAGTCTAAATGAACTAAGTAATCCTAAGTCTAGTTTGAGTAGCACTTCATTACCAATGCAGTTGTGGAAATATTATAGTGTGTCCTAAATAATAGGTATTGATCGTGTGAGTGATTTGACCATTGTGCTCCTTGCTGGTCTGTACTCCTTTAGCATTGTGAGTTGTGGTAGTGAAGAAGTAGAGGGACCAGGTGACACATGCCACAGCCGCCAGGTGAAAAATAACCGAGCAGAAAACCCTTCTGCGTTCGTTTGCAGACATCTGTAAATTCTCCCACTGAGAAAAACAGAAAGACTAGATGAGTACTTTAAACAAGAGTAGACCAAGAAAGTTTACATTGCATTTGTCCAACGTAAATTCAAGGGGTGGTAGAACTTACAAATTTTATCAAGCTCAACCACAATCAAGCATCAAAATGCAGTGGGAGTGATTTTAAGGGATTAAAATATTTTTCCCCAAAAGAAGTCACAGGTAATGTGTTTTTGTTATTTTTAGGAGGGGCATTGAGGTTTTGTTTAATCTACTGACATTATTATTATTATTACTCTGTAAGGGTACATAAAAAAATAAGTTATTTTTCATTAGTTTTTTTCTGGGGTGAGCAGGGGGGGGTCATTTAACGGGCATTGTCTGACAAGATCTTAAAAATATCTGTAATAGTTTGCCTTTTTACAGCTTCCGTACTGTTTGAAGTTCATTTGAAGGCTATTTCAAGCCTGCAAATAAGTTCAAAGAAGGGCTAGACTATTGGCATGGAGTTCATCTTGTTTATTCGTTAAACACAGACTTGTGGAATGTCTGAAAAAGCTACTTCCTCTGTAGTATTCTACTTCCCACGCCAGCTATTATTAGTTTTTTTGTTGGTTTTATTTGCAAAGCCAAACTTCCTGAAGACACTCTCATGTCAGCAACAATGCAAACCTTTCTTCACTGACCCCGGACATTAATTGACTCGTCCTGACATCAAAATTGACCATATTGTTGAATTCTTCTCTATATTCACTCTGTGAACAACAGTTACACAGGTTTACTGTATTAATCGTGTTATAGAAACAATGACAGAATGGTTGTATTAATATAAGGAAGCGCACCGAGTTAAGAATTAAATAGAATGATGATCTGGTAAAGTCTATTAGTCTGCTGTACGTGTTTGAGTAAAAGACCTTGCGCAGGGGCTTGAGTTGCGTCTCCATGATGAAGTTGTATTTGCACAGTTCGCAGCAGCGCGTATCTGAGCTTTGGATCCACTGGCGCAGGCAGGAGTGATGTACGAAGCTCAGACTGCCGATGCAGTGGCATGGCGTGATGAGTGGACACTCTACTTCGCCTTCACCGTGGCAAATCCTGCGAACACAACACAAATGTTTAACACAGCGCTATTTTATACATTGCTTTTATGGTTTCTGTTTTACTTTAATCTCACCTGCACACTTCAAGTTCATTTTCAGCACAGGCTTCTTCTTGTGTCTTGTTTTGACTACACATTTCTGTGTTCTTCAAAGCTGTTGGGACAGAATCATCTGCATTTCCAGAACCTTTCACACCACATGTCCTCATGATTGGCCTCTCTTCGACCTCCTCCTCCTTGCTATCTTTTTGATAATTCTCTTTTTTCTTGTCCAGCTCCGTCAACTCCAGCGACGTCGAATTATTGAGATCTTTGTTCTGGGCCTTGTTCACACAGGAACGCGTAAGCAAGTATGGGCGTCGTTTGCGCCGGGCTTTCCTCTGGCTCCAGGGTCGATCTGATGTGTGGTATTCTTCTTCAGATGATGAGTCATTACGGGTGCGGACACACTTTGTCTGGTCCACACACTCTGCAACAGAACCTGTGTGTGTAACGGTCTTCTTATGACGCCTATATCGGTGCTTCACCTGTTGTTTAGTGATGTGGGTGTGGTTTACAGAAATGTGGTGTGTGCTTTCATTTTCAGAGTTGAACAAGGTACCAGTTCTGGACACACACACACACACACACACACATGTTAAAAGTGCATAGTTGTTTGTCACAGCCTCATAGGTTAAGCTTCACCCACCTGTACGTTTCCTGGCAGGAAGTTGTGGTAAAAGTTTGTGCTGCTCCCTGGGGTAAACTATGTGCCTAAAACCACAAAAAATAATTATTTTTCCTAAAAAATCATAAAACTATCTAGTAGCCAGTAGACCTGTCCAGAGTGTACCCTTTCTGCCTTTCGCAGTTACAAAGCTGGGATAGGCTCCAGCAGACCCCAGTGACTTTGAATTCACACACTGCTTGTCATTAGTCAAATAAATGACCTACAAAACTTAAGCTATATCTATAAAGTATTTTTAAAAGACTTAAGCCATATTTAAAAAACTAGGAACTCTAATAATGAATAGGCTGATAAATGTAGTAATTTAATTAACATACTGACTCTAAAGATTTCTTTTTAACAAACAAATATACAACATACCTATAGTAACTGCTATTCTAGTGCCTTAAAGTAATATTTTACTTTAATTAAAAGAGACAAACAAATCCTATTACTTGAGCTAAAGCAGGGATAAAGAAACTCTGTCTGTTATTCTATTAGTTAGCAACTTTCATTTCAAAAGCAAATCAGTGTACATTGTAATCATATGTTTTTGTTGAATGAATTCATCCCGGTGACGTTTTTAATGATTAATACAGAGCGTTATATTATGCAGGAGAGTGTATGTCGGGGGTTCTGGTTCATCCTAAGGGTGTTTCGTTTAAAGGTCTCTGTACACGACACTCGACTTCTTGCACTCCTATCAGAACACAGCATGTCTTAATGGAATTAAAAAGGTTTTGCTCAGGGAGATTGTCATGGGTCATGAATCCTAAACAATAAGACAAATCCTAAACAGCTGTATACCGCTAAACTTTGGGAAGGTGCAGTTATGTGTGCTGATAAGGTGTCCACAATCCTTCGACCATATAGTGTATAACCAGCCTTCGACTGGTTGAATGAATAGACATCATGAAGCCTGAGCCAAGTTTGTCTGTTTCAAGCATTGATACCAGGGCTTGTATAGTGATATATAAATAACATCTATTCTCATCAATGCTAAGGACAGTGAGAAGGACAACTGAGTAAAGTTTGGATAAATATAATCTCATACAGAAGTATTATATTCATTTATTCATTCATTTATCTTCCAAACCTGCCAAACTCGGGGTCACAGGCGTCTGCTGGAGCCTATCCCAGTGCACATAGGGCGAAAAGCAGGGGGTACACCCTGGACAGGACGGCAATTTATCGCAGGGCCACATACAAACAACCACACACACTCACACTCACTCTAATGGGCAATTTTGAGTCACCAATCAACCTAATGCACATCTTTTAGTACCCGGAGGAAACCTACGCAAGGCGGGGAGAACATGCAAACTTTGCATGTTAAATAAATTCTGTTATATTGACAATTTTTTTCCATAATATATTTACATAAGACAACTAATGAGATTAATTCTCTTAGCATTAGTAGGGAAGCGGTAGTTCAGTGAATAAGTAGACAGTTAATTGGTGGCTCAAAGGTTCAATTACCAGCACCAAGCTGGGCCATTAACTGTCAACTGTTCAGTTAAAAAAATAGAATAATGAAAGTTTTTCTGGATAAGGGCATCTGGCAAATACCAGACATGTAAATATTCATGTAGCATTGCTCTAAAAAGACTATATACAATAATCAGCTTGTTTTAAAGCTTGTTTCTTTCTCTCTCTCTTTTATTAAACGCTTTTATGACTTTTGAGAACCCCCCATCTGTGAGATATCTATGTGAAAAAGCTGTTAGTATGTGAATGGTAACTTTATAAACATATGCTGGCAATTATAGTTAAAATACATGCTATCATAATATAATATAATACAGGTAATATTTATTTATTTAATTAATTAATTTAAAGATTAATGTTTATTCAAATAACCATATTCTACCTGCTACCATCCTGTGCATTTTTTGTTTTAAAGTATGATCTCTAGAACAAATTCAGTCTTAAATTATCTTAAATTTTAAATAATATTTGACATTAGCTTTCAATCAAATAAAAACATTGACAATATTTACAATATAAATTATGTAGAAAGTTTCCTGTGATATACCAGAGACTGAAAAATTTCAAGAACCAAAAAAAATACAGTAATGATCAGAACCATAAGTAAGGAATGACATCGTTTTACATATTAATTACATGATGTGTATGCACATGATCTCACAAGACCTGCTTTTCTTTCTTCCTCCCCCTGCCTCTGATGTGTTCTTCTCCAGTATCTGTTAAATCCTTACTTACAGGCACAACGACTATCTGATGAACAGGCATTTCCAAAAGTGCAGTTGGACCACTGGACACTTCCTCCTCATTTAGTCCTTTGAAAGGGACAAGTCACATAGTTCCTGGATGTTTTATCACATAAATGCATGTATTTGTAAAAATCCAGGAAGTCAAAAAGGCCATAGTCAAGTGAACTTGGATTTTGGTTAAACAAGTAAGAAAGAGAATAAGAAGAGAGAGAGAGAGAGAGTCACAATATGGTATTAACTGGTCACTGAACACATGGTCAGAAGGATTAAGGGGTTATTTTATCCCTAAACCCCTCCCCTAAGGCTTTGGAGCGGCTAATCAACTTAGAATTTCTCTCACACAAACATGCATAAGACATTCATTCATTCATTCATTCATTCATCTTCTATACCCGCTTATTCCGGGACTTTTTTGGGTCACGGGGGTCTGCTGGAGC